>VZRX01002128.1:173333-236241 GCA_013398075.1 Notiomystis cincta
TTTGTTGGTTATTTGGGAAAAAAAAAAAGAAAAGTAAAATCCATTTTCAAGATCTTGGGTTGGAGTTTAAAATCCATTACTCAGAGAAAATGAAGACCTTGAAAATTATTTCTATAAAATACTGATTCAACTATTGCAGAACTACTTGCTCCTCTAAAATTCATGGTCAAGTCTCATGGATTAAAATGCTTGAAGCTATTGAGGTGCTTCTAGGGGTTAACTTATGAAGTTTTCCAGATTTTCCATCCTAATTTGCAGCTGCCTAATTATTGATTTAATTATAGCTGACAACACATCTTTAAAAACTGCAGCAGTGGAGAAATCTGTGGCTGGAAGTGGGTATTGACTTGCTTTAATTATCCTGCTCTGTGAACTAAACTGTTGTCTAACATAATTTTTTTACTATTTATTAGAAAAATACAAAACACAGTGAATCAACTCTAACATTCACAGATGTATTTCCAGTTTGCAAGTTCAGAGTGTTTTGTGATTGGGTTTTTGGTGGAGGCTTTTTTTGGTAGCAGATGTGGCGAGTCAGATTTCAGTTTGAAGTACTCTGTATATGTTCAGTTCCCTTTTTATTTTCCAAAAGCATTATATAAACTCGGAATCTTCATCATCATTCATTCATTTTACTTTTTTCTTGCCAGCTGTTTTTCTTGTGTTCAGTAATATTGAAGTTTTGGCTCAAGGTTAAGCCTCCATATTCAATATAAATGGATTATAGTTTAAGTGTAAATTGATTTTAGAGGTTTTTTTCTTAATCAGTTTTTATTTAATGTCTTTCTAAAGAATCATTGCACACTATTAGGACTGTTATAATTCATTATGCTATTCTAATACATTTAAACAGAAAATAAAAGGTAGTTCATCACTCAGTTGCATTTACTACTTTGACCATTGGATTAGTATTGAGTCAGGAGCAGCTTATTCAGATACCTCATTTATTCAAGTGTATATGAACAAGTTCAAGACTTCATAATTTGCATTTAACATATGGTTTTCTTTATTTCTTTTAATCTTAAAAAAATTTGGTGAAAATATTAAAGCTGAAAAACTATATATTGTTTGTGCCAAGTGAACATTTATTTATACCATCAGAAAGGAAAGACCTCTGTTCAGTGTCTTGTGTATTCTCCATTTCGTTTACTCCTTTGTCTATGAGTTATGGCAAATACACCTCTTGGTATAATTAGCATTATATATTTCTCCATTTTTCAGCACTGTTGTATCATCTTTTTATCTAGGAATTTTGGAATTTGTATGTATTTAGTGAATATTTGTTTAATATTTTATTTTTCCTTTTTTCCTTCTTTCCTTCGCTTCGGCCCCCTAATAACTGAGATGATCTTTCTCAAGGGAATAAAACAAACAAGTGAAAAGAAATTTGTCATGATTCTCTCTATATTACCTGTTGGTTCTGTCTAAATTTCTTATGCATCACCAGTGGAATTACTCAAGACTGAGTTACTCAATTATAGCCAGTTGCAGCTGTATAAATACAGAGAGTGAAACATTTTATCTGCAGACTAGTTATCATCTATTACAATAGGACTAATAACTTTGGCAATCAATAGCTCAAATCAGTAGCAATAGCAATCTGATGAACCTGATTCACCCCTTCTGTTTCCAGTTCTGTTTCAGGTTATGAAATGTCTTCTTTTGAACTGGATTTTAGTCCAGAGACACCTGTATTTATGTCTCCAAGAAGCTCGATGGGGTAGCTTTCATCAGAAGAAATCCACTTTGCCCAGCATGGGTTTGCTACGTTCTCTGTAAGTGATGAGCAGAAGATGCTTGCTCCTGTTCAGGCTGTTTTACCAAGCTTTTAAGAACTCCTGTGTATACATACCTGCTTTAATGCAGCTATGGTTTCAGCTAGTGATTTCTGCTTTTGTATAAAGATTATAGTCCAGTAGCATTGCCAAGTAATAAGAGTTTCTTCCTGAACATTTTGCTCAAATAAGCTTTTTACAGCCATGTTAATAGCACTAATACACCTGCTGATATTTACATTGCTTTTATGAAGCCTGGAAATGATTGTTTTCTTAGTATTTTACACAGAACAGTAATAAGCACTGAATGCTGCAGTATAAAAAGGGAGGGTACGTGCTGTTTATTATCTCATCTTACTTTTAAAAGGCTTTTTTGCTATGCTTATTTTACTAAAGTGATGTTTTGCAATGATATGAATTGCAAGGGTTGCAATGTACTATTTAGTCACCAAATATATTTAGTGGTGATCCTGTATGCACATCAATGCTGTATAAAATAATGAGTGGACCATAAGCAAGAAAAAACCCTTATCTGGTTTGAGGAGCTCCCTATCCATTGGCTGGAGGTAATGCAAAAGAATTTTGCCTGCTAATGCCAACCAAGAAGTGCCATTTCCGAGCAGCAATGTGCAGTCAAAGTTCTCTTTGCTATCTAAAGTATCACTGACAACAGAGAGAGCCTAGAAGATAAGGGATTATCTGCCTTTTAAATGGCTCAAGCCACAGGATGTGAATGCCAAATATTTGAGTTTCCTTTGCTTCTAATTTAGTGTAAGCAGTATCCATTTTACCTCAATCATTGTTATATATAGATAGTACAAAAATCAAAAGTCTCCTTCTTAAAATGTGGAATTATAAAGCACCTGACTCAAAATGGCTTTGGCTTACAATTACAAATAAATAATTAATGCCATATCTTAAGAGCTATAAAATGGAAATTAAAACCAATAGCTAAACCAATATGTAATTAAATGGTATTAAAAATTAAAAGAAAATAAAAAGTAAGAATGAATAATAGATGATTGAATGAATGAAGCTGTTAGGACAAAATATTTTTAAAAAACCAAAACCCTTAAGTGTTTTTTTTGTGTCAATTCCCTTTCTTTTTTCTTACTATTTTCCTATCCAAGGTACAGCTTAGGTCAGTTCTAACTGCCAAAAAAAGCCTTCACTTTTTGTAAGTGCCAGGATACAGAAACCCTAGTCAAACCTCCTTCTTTTTTAATAATCTGTGTAGCTGCAAAGGAAAGTACTAATACACCTAATGACTCTACTAGGATATTCTTCTAAACTGATTTAAATGCTTTATAGTGCAGAAGATTTTTTGTGGAACAGTAAATACATGGCATTATTTCCTTAGTACAACTCTGTGATGAAATGTCACGGTACTCCATTTAAATTATTGTTATTTTTCATTTGAATAACAGGCATACATTAATAATATGTAGCTCTGGTTGACATCTTCTGGAGCCAGCTCTGCACACAGCTAAAAGTCACTTCCTGATTGGAGCTGTCAGTTTTCAGGCAGTGAAGGTCTTGGTTTTGAGAGTCATAATAAGTAGGAAATGTACAGTTGTACAAACAGCTATGGGAATAGAAAGGCCACCCACCTCCTGATACCTGAGTGCCATTCTCTTAGAGAATATTACAAGAATAAGAGAGAAAGTAGGAGACAGGTAGGCTACCTGAAAACTTTTGCAACAAACTTCTTTAATGTTGCAATATTTTCCATCAACACAAGCCAGCTTCCTCTTATTCTCAGCTTGAGTTTACTTCTCACATTCAGATCACAGGTTTCAGTGCTCATGCAGACTGTAAACCCACTGCCTTTTAAAGAGCTAATATGCAACATTTGAAAGAGAAAATTACAGTAAATTGGCTTATCCACTTTACCTTTAGTGTCTTTATATATCCCAGTAGAGTCTTTAGTGTAATAGTAAAGCAAATGCTGGAAAATTTATACTGCTAATTATTCTAACAACTGCAAGTTACTTAGAAGAGATTCTGCTGGCTGTAATTCCATTTAATGCAGATATATAGTCATGTACATATAGGAAATTAATTAGAATTTCTGCAGACAGTGTAAAATACTTTGGTATTGGGTTTTTTGCAGGCATAATTAACCTTTGAGATACTAAATTCCACATGTATTTCATGGAGTGTTTATAACCTGATGAGAAATCTCTGGATAGCAGATGACTTAAAGGGAAGAGATCCTTCTCAGCCTTTTGTAGCACAAAAATTTGCTTTATCTAGAAGATTAAGCTCATTTTACAAAGACAGTATCACTTGGCACATTCTAATCTGATCTGCCACAATTAGCAATTACATACATTTGCAATGCTTTTAGGATCTAGCTATATATTTTCTTTCTCCAGAAACAAGGAGAAGCATTTCTCTGATATATAGGTTGTACTTGAAGAAAGTAGCTTCTGGAAGAGTCAGAAGGAAGGGCATGAGGCATATGCTGAAGAAAAACAGTCCTTCGAAACCTTACTAGATTAGACACAGAGATTACTAAATATTAGGTTCTTTGCTTTTCTGAATTGTACTCACTTTTCAGAATCACATAGTAATGAAAGAATTTCTGATTCTGAATGTCTCAATTTTGAGAGTTTCTTATGCAAAATAAACCCTTTTTCTTCCAACTCTCACAAAGCTGAATATTAAAATAGCTTATTTTATATAAAATATTCATAATTGGAATTACTTTCAAACACAGAGCTATCATTTTGAAGTGCCATAATAGAAACATAATATATGTATTTTTATTCTTGCAAAAGTCTTTTAAATAAATAGATATGATTTTACATAACTACTGACTGGTATTTGCACCATAGTAATACTTAAGAATTCAGTTCAGACAGATATATATAGATAGATATATATATTACAAACACATAACTCAGTCATTGCCTGAAAAAAGTTTAGAATTGAATATAAGGCAAGACCAGAGGCAGCAGATGAATGCAGACTTGCAGGGAAGTACAAGGAAGAAGTGATACACTATTGGTCAGCACAATAGGCAATGATCTCAGCAGCCTGACTTAAAAGCTTCACATTGAAGAGATCAATCAAAAGTTGTATGTGATTATTCATCACCAGGTGAATCTTTGCACTAGAAATTTCAATGCCTGTGGTTTGTGGACTGTGATAAAGACCTTTAAAAAAAGGAGACAAAAATAAATATATTTTTAAAAGAAAATGTTCTTTTATCTATGTTCAGATCCTTTTGATTTCTCAACTCTTCAATTTCCCTTCCTGGTGGATGGACAGGAAAAAAGTTTATCTGAATGATCCTAAGGTAACTAATGCTGTGACAAAAAGATTCAAAGAAGAGTTAGCAAGTTAAAATATTACACCATTAACCGTAAAAATCACAAATGTTACTGGAGGCAAATGAATGTAGTTTAAGAATGTTTTCTGCAGTGAATTGCCCATACAATGCAATTAATTTAATCAACATATTTTTGATCTAGGACAGTTTAGGAAGCTATGAGCTGAGAAAAATACACCATCTATTCCAGCTTTGTTCTAGGCATAGGAACCCAGATATTCAAAGGTGCCTGAACACTGATCTTATCTCAGACTTTTCTCTACTTAAATGCAATGAATACATATTTGTTTCCTAGATCAGAAGGATCTTAGGTACAGAAATGTGACTTATGGGGTTTTGATCACTGATGAGCATTTCGTGTGTTTCTAAGGTTTATTCTCTAAAGAAAGATGATTCTGCAGTTTACTACCAGAAACAAAGAACCCTGCTATTTTATAATGATAGATTTTGTTTCTTTTATCTCAGATATAGAGGACATTCAAGGCAGGTTAAAGTACAAGATTGAGGTACTAGAATAAAGTTTAGGCTGCAGAGGGGAAATTGTAATTGCAAAGTCCTGACTCACCTTCTGAGCTGGAGACACCTAATCTCTATAAACCCTGTAACATTTGATGTTAAATCTCTTCAGTACCTATTAAGTCACTGCACGTGCCCAGAACTGTCCTATGCTTGGCAGGCTTAAGCAGCTCAGCACTTAGATCATGTCTGAGCTCAGGTTAGATTGAGAAACTTGGAGGAGTGAAGACTGAATCACCCCAAAAGCTCAATCCATTAAACATTTCCAGAGGCCATAGAACATAGCAGGACCATGCTCTTCACACACAAATCTAAAGTAGGTCAATTTCAGACCACAAAGAGAAGTCTTTCCCTAACTTCTCACGCAGCAGGGCTCACTGCTTAGTGCACCCACTGAGCAGGTTGGACTCCCAAGTTCAGTCCTATCCCTTTTCCTGAAAGCTCTCATATGCATTCCTCCCTCAATCCTCATATCCTACTCAGACAATAGTCTCCTGAAGTGTCAGAAATCTGCATGTCTCTTGAATAAAGCAGATAAGGATGCAGGATATACTGGACCAGAGAGGAAGTGCAGGGTAAATTGGACATTATAATCTGGTGAGTAGACTGCCTCGGGAGATCTTGTATCAGACTCATGCTTCCAGGAATATGTCTTTATTAAATATCAAGTGAGTGTTTTACATTAAATCTTACTTATATTTTCTTCTCTTTTTTATGTTACCTAGGAATGCTAATACTTCAAGATCACAATAGAGTCCTTTCTTTTGTGCCTCTACTGCAGTCAGTAATATAGTATCAGAAAATAATTTTGCAGTTGCTCATAACCTGTGAAACATAAGACAGAATTTAGCTAACCTAAAAGTTTCCTAGCACCTAGAATATTATCTGCTGTCAAAGGACATATATTTATTATGTATTCAGTTTGGTCAACTGAGAATCTGGCCCTTCAAACAGACAATCCAATTAAATTAAATAATCAACAAAGTTCTTCATTTTCTCAGACTGTCTACATAAATATCTATACATAAAAATATACCCTGACTTGACTGTAGACAAAAACATAAAAATAAGCAGGTAAAAACATATAAATTAACACTCTTACTTCTCTTAGCTATAGGCAAACTGATCTATAATTCAGTGGAGCTTAATTACAGCGTACACTAATTATGTGCTTAACTCTAAAGCCTTTAATAGAGAAAATAACTTCTTTAAATATATCTAATGAGGTAAAATATCTGTTCTGGTTTAGCTGCATTTGGCACCAAAATGAAAAATACAGAGAAAAATAGCTTTGTTTTCATTTATCCCTAAGCTAGGTAGCTCATTGTCCTCCTGACTTTCCAATGCAAATGAAGTGTTATCACTAGACCAAGTTGCACTTACAAGTTAAGGACCTTGAAACTATAGGCAAAAAATGCATACATCTCACAATAGCCACAGAACTTTGAATTTCTCTTTGTATCCTCAGTCCTGACAACACTTACGAAGCCAAAGAAATAAATTCTTTAGGACTTGTATTGGTTCCTTTTTTTAACTCTCTCAAGGAAAGAAAAAGTATTGACTCCTTCCAAAGGGTAAGTGCTATCATCTGCCCTTCTGAAAATCTGCATTGCTTTCAGTCATAACAAGAAGTCTGACTTGTCCTACAAATGGGTATGACATATTAAATCAATTAAAATTTATTTCTGACAAATTTGGTTTAGTCTCCACTACATACTAGTGCTGCTCTGTCTCTTGTATTTTCTTGTTCTTATTGTTAAATTCTATAGACATCATTGCAAACCCAAGCATATGTATGGGAGGTTTCATGTTGGTTAAAATTGACTTTTTTTGGAAAGTCATTTGTATAATGGACAGCTTTGTATTATAAGCTTTTTAAGAAAATATTTTATTACTGTGCTCTCAGTAGAGATACAGCACATGATTGTCTTCTGATGCACAACTGATATTCACAAAACATTAAACATAAAATTTCAAGGTAGACTACTGAAGTTACAGGCAGTGCTTCTTTCTTTTTAATGAAGCCAGGGCCTTCTCTTTAGTACATTATTATCGAAATTTTAGGTATAAATTAATCTGAGTAAAATATAAAGCATGACAGCTGTCTGATCATCAAGTCCAAAAAAGGAAACAAGGAAAGTTCACAGTATTTTGAAAGCTATGTTCTATGGCTCTGTTACTTAGGAGATAACACCAGTAGGTGCAGCCTTATGACAAGTACCCCATTTTTTTTTCCCATGCCATATGTCCACAGTGGAAGTAGCTGAGAAAGAAACAGTCTCGTTGTTTGATTGACATGCATTTGAAACTACTTGTCAAAACTGCACAATTATTTAAGTAGCATGAATGTGCCAATCTCCAGATTTAAAGGGAATTTTGAGCCTAACAAGTAGTAGTGTTTGTCTACTTCATGGTAAGAGATTTTATTGAAGAATCAAAAATAAAATGAGGGTAAGAGGAAAGCTTGCTAAACTGCCCACACTTTGCCTTTACATTACTGTAGGTGATACTGGGAAGGACACTAAAAGAATATGTTGTCATATATTTTCTATTTTAAGACTCTATTTTTATTTTTCTAAGGATTTGCTGAATTTATCTGGACTTGTATTTTTGCAAGGATTTTCAGCAAAAGCAGTTATTTATTTCTAAGAAATAATTTTTTAAAAAATGGAGAAAAGAAACAAGAATGTTAGTATGGTGTAAGAAAGTTAAGTGCCTGAGAAATGTTTCACAGTTTATTATTTTGATTTTGGTTGTCATCCTGAAAGCTAGCACATACTCCTGCATTAGGAGTGAGATGTGGCCAAATTTTTACATGACTGTAATGGTTCTCTGAAAAATCTCTGGTGTATGATCAGCAGACATACCTTAGTCACTGACAAAAAGTTGGTGTCCTGTCATGTAGAAGGGAGACAGCTTTACGGTGGTGAGTCTTCCTTTTTGAGGTAAACTTAATTTTTCACATAAATTGTTTTATTCATATCTACTTTAGAAGGGAAATAAATATAAAATATTAATTATTATATTTAATCTTTATAGGGAGAAGCTAAATTTTTTAATAACAAAAATCTGTTCAGTATTAGCCTGTTACCAGTGCAGTCTTTGCTATAATATCAGTGAGCAAATGAATCTGATTAAAGTCCACAAATGACTTTAATGTCTTCTATTCTTAAGCACTGAGAATTAGACCTTAAACCATTAACATTCTCTATTTTTACACATAATTTTAAAGCTTTTAATTTTCTTCCTCTGTAGTCTTTGTAATGATATCCCTTAATGATATCCCTTAAGATTCAAGATTAGGGTATCTTGTTACAAATGAATATTAATTGAGGTGCTAAAATGCAGCATTTCAACAGTTACCACACTGCATTTACTTAGAGAATCTTATCACACTCACAAAGAACACAAAAGGGAAAAATTATAAATTATAAGTTCATGCAAAATTGCATCAGTGTCCTGGTTAAAATGTTTTATAAATGATGTTCTGAAACAATAACCCAGCTTTCCTAGAAAAGCTGGCAGTCCATGTCTCGGACAGGTGCAGCCTTCATTATATTACAACCAGCTGGATGGGCAGGACCCCGAGACTGATGGTGAATGGTGACACATCCCATTGGTGGCCAGTCACCAGTGGTTTTTCCCAGGAGTCAGTAATGGGCCCAGTCTCCTTTAATATCTTTATTGATGATCTAGAAGAGGGGATCAATTGCACCCTCAGGAAGTTTGCAGACGACATTAAGTAGGCAGGAAGTGTTGATTTGCTGGAGGGTGGGAAGGCTCTGCAGAAGGACCTGGACAGGCGGGATCCATGGGCCAAGACCAGTTGTATGAGCTTCAATAAGGCCAAAAAGTTGAGTCCTACACATTGGTCACAGCAACCCCTGGAGCCCTACAGGCTGGGGGAAGAGTAGCTGGAAAGTGGCTTAGCAGAAAAGGACTGGGAGGTGCTGGTTAACAGCCAGATAAACATGATCCAGCATGTCCCCAGGTGGCCAAGGAGGCCAATGGCATCCTGACCTGTATCAGACATTCTGTGGCCAGCTGGACCAGGGAAGTCATTGTCCCCCTGTACTCACCACAAGGGAGGCCATACCTTGAGTCCTGTGTGCAGTTCTGGGCCCCACATTACAGAAAGACATTGAGGTGCTGGAGCGTCCAGAGAAGGGCAACGGAGCTTGTGAAAGGTCTGGAGAGTAAATCCTATGAGGAGCAGCTGAGGGTGCTGGGCTTGTTTATCCCAGAGAAAAGGAGCCTCAGGGTGACTTTATCACCCTCTACAAGTACCTGAAAAGGAGTTGCTTCAAGCTGGGAGTCAGTCTCTTCTCCCAGGAGACAAGAAACAGGACAAGAGGAAACAGTGTCAAACTGCACCAGGAGAGGTTCTTATTGGACATCAGGAGGAGTTCTTCTTGGAAAGAACTGTTAAATATTGGAATGGAGTGTCCAGAGAGGTGGTGGAATCACCATCCCTGGAGGTGTAAGGAAATGACACCTTATGCTATGGTCCAGTTGTTATGGTGATGTTTGGTCAAAGGTTGGACTCAATGGTCTTGGAGGTCTTCTCCATCCTAAAAGATTCTTTGATTCTGTGATTATGTGAAATCTGTACAGTGTTGGAGGACTAAAATGTGTGTAGATAGCATACAGATAAATGGGTACTCACATGGACACTGCTTTATAGCTTTCAGAATCTAGGGATGTTATTTTACAGATATTTTGTCCAATGGCAAAACTTGTTTATCTCGCTAGTCATTATAATATTCAGTGCAGTATACATCTTTACAACTCTTCTGTGGGGTAATGCTACTATAAACCAAATCATTTAAATAAAACAGAATAGCAAATACATAATTTTAAAGTACTTTTTAGTTTGAGAGAAATTGCTTCTTTAGGTAAGGTACCATAATAACTTCAGGATGCTTAAATTTTGGCTGGTTCGAGTTATGTAAGTGTTACATCTTAATTGAAACTTGATTAAGGAGCCAAGTAACATTAATGAAATTTACATTTTTGCTTTATATGGGTTCTCAACTGTAAAGTGACTTCAGTTACAGTGATCTCTCTTGTCTGAAACAAACCATCTTTTCTGTTCTGCTTACTTTTGACTACCAATTTCTGTTTATCATTATTTCAGTTATCAGATCTGAACAATTTTCTACAGCATTATTTCTATCAAATATTTCCTATATATTTAGCAATATCAGTTGTTAATTTGGGGATTTTTATAGATTTTCAAAGATAAGGAATTCAATATTGATTTATTCTAAATCTAATTCACTAATTTACAATCTATGTGTCAATGTGTACCAGACTTGAAAGTTTTGAAGTAAGTCGTGTAGAAATCTGCAGTCTATGACTAGTTCACTCACACATTTTTTTACCTCTCATCATAGTTAATTGTAAGGAAAATAGAACCATTTTCTATTATTCTAATCATGCTTTAAAATGAAATTTTAAAGAGCTGACAGATAGGAAAATTGTATGGTGATATATCATTCCCAAATCTGAAGAAAAAGACACCTTGTAAACTTAAATTATTTCCTACCTACCAGTGGGACTGAGTAAGGTTTAGGAGTTAATTCCAGACTTCTGAAATAGTCATTTGTAGCTTTTATGTTGCAGCTCAAGTGTTCTTCCATCAGATTCTGCTCTGAAAAAGAGCCCTTAATGGAACAAGACACTTTCCCAGACGCAAGCTGTGAGCAGGTGTTTAGTACTGCACCAGAGAAGACCCAGGGAGAAGGAGCTCAGCAAGGAGACCCAGGCCTAACCCTTCCATCCTGTCATTCCAGTGTAAGGGCTGTTCAAGTTTCTTTAGAAATTTAATTTCAGAAAGGAGCTAAATCAGGGTCTGACAACTCCATGCTTGTCAATCCCCCTGTTCCCTCGCTGGGTCAGTAGAGTCACAGAGAATATACAAAGATAAAGCACTCTCGTTTCTTCTCTTCAATAGGATGCCCTGCTCCCTCTTCAATGGTTAAATCTGAAGAATCTGAAGTTTTTGAAGCTGACAAGGACTTAAACTTGGGGGTATGATATCAGATCACTGGAATTAAGGTATCATATTCACTCTATTTTCTGATCTGGTCAAGTTATTTATCTGGACACCAACTAATGTTCAGTTTGTATTAATTTCTGTATTTCTGTAATATTAAGACATCTGAGTGATCCTAGAGATCTGTATCAAGCTGCTGGATGATTGACTATCCAACAGTAAAATATAAGAAAGCATGCAGTAGTCACTCACTATTAGCTAGGGTGTCACAAGGGGATTGGGTTGCTCTAGATTTTTTTTTTGCCTTATAAGTTTTTTCCTATTAATTTTTTTTTTACTAAAAGTAGGTATGAATAAAAAAAAAATATTTTAAAAATTCAATTTATCTCAATGAGGAAGTCTCTCCACTGTAAAGCTGTTTCCTTTTTAAATGATAGGACACTAACTTTTTGTTACTGACTAGGGTATTCAAGTTCAAAATTGTCTGCTTTTCAAGTTCTAATTCAGTGAGTTAAGCACTTCAATATTTGGCACGCCATACAGATATTTGGCATATCTGTTGAAGTCTATTCACCATACTTATTTATAGAATATAGAGTTGTGCAATGACAATTTGATAGACAATATCACTTGAGATCATTTCTATATAAAGACCAGAAATTCATTTTCCTTTGTTTTTTTTCACATGATGAATAACAGATTATGAGAGGAAATAAACAACTTAAGTCTCCCTTAAAAGCAAATATAATTCAAAAAGTTAAGCAATCAAAGCTATGTCTTTTCAAAAAAATGAGGTAAGTATTGCATTTAAAGACAGGCAAGAAGGTCAATTGCTTTTATTGACTATTTTAAGTATACTCTTTCAGGCATTTACTTGATAGGAAGAATGGCTCAGCAGAACAATTAAAAGCAATTTCTAGCAGACATAGATAAAGAGCTTGTAAAGACCAAAGTCCAGAACAATTTTAATTTAACCATCTTTGACTACTGACAGAAATGTTACAGTGACCTAACATACAAGCCTGGATCACTCATGATGCACAGCAAGAAAGAAAAACATCTTTTAAACAAAACAGGGTAGAAAGAATAGAATGATGCATTTATACGAATAATTTGTTACATGCCTACATGGAGTCATACAAAATAAGCCAAAATGCACTGCAGAACTCAGATCTGCAGATATTTCAGACATCAGGTATTTCATCAGCTGTACTAAGTCCCTCAATAACACTGTGTGTAAAAATGTCTGTAGTCTCAGTTGCAATTGTGCTTTTCTGCTGGGATCTGTCCTTCTTATCCTTTGAGTTTCATAGAAAACAATTCCAGGGTTTAGTGGCATCAGGAATATCTAAACATTCCTTTAAAAAATAACTATGGCAAAGCCTCTCACAGGAGGCAAATATTTTCCTCCCTTTTCATGTACTTCAAATTCTTTCTTTGTCTCAGAATGCCCTGAAAAATTGCTTACATCGAAATCCAGGTTTGCCTTTCATAAAAATAATTCTGAATTGACAGAATAAGGTAAATTGGATGGGCTATGTATATGAAAATTCTTGTCTTATTATCAAAACCACTGCCTGAAAGTCCAGCAAAATATTGGACATATTACAGAGCAGGGATCATCTCTAGGTATCAGTATTAAAAAGTTGTACTCTATTATCTGCTAAAAACACACATTAGTAACAACATATCCAGAGAAAGGGTGCAACTGATACAATTAATATTTTTGCTTAGCCATCTCAGACGCATTTTCCATAAAACTCCTTCCCCTTCCAAAGAAATAAAGGTACTTTATTAATCAGCAAATTCGCTGCTATTTTTCCCTTGGAAATTTCTGGAGTCAAATTAAAAGTCAAATGTGACAAGACCCTGAACAAAGCTAAAATTTATCTGCAAAACAAGAGTGTGTAACCTCAAGATAGCTCCATCTAGCAGTCATAAAACTGTTTACACAGACTGCAACTGAATTAATTCAGGGTCTACCACTCACTCTAGTGAAATTTCAGGTTCCTGATACCTTTGAAAAGTCAGCTATACATGAAATGCTTTTCATCAACTGTAATAGACTTACACATGGTATCCTTCAGACAAATTTCCTTAATTGTTTGTAGGAGTAATTAAATAGAAACTTGAAAATTAAATTACGTCTTCAGCTGTAGGAATATTTCAGTTAAAATGATTAGCCTTTTCCTGTTCATGAATGGCTTGAACACCACCAATTTCTGCATGTGTGTCTAATTCAGGAGCACTTACCACACCATTATGCAGACAAATTCCATCTTAGGGATGAATGAGCCAGTCACACTTGTCACGTATGTTGTGCTAGCTTCCTAATAATTATGGTCTGGGAGAGAAGATGGGTCGGTGGGAATAAAAACAGGATACTATTTTTATGATGAGAATTCCCTAAATAAATATTTGTAGCAAAATTTCCATTTGCTAAAATTTTCACAGAAAAAAAAATTACAATCTGGTACATATTTGATTTGAAAAGCCTAAATATCAGTTACATGCATGGAAAGAGAACATTAAATGCAAAGACATGACTAAAATCATGGATGTACAATCCAACGTGCAGCATAAATGGTTATTCATTTCTTGTTTCCTGCAGATGCCAACAGCTGAGGCACCGTGTTCCCTCAACTGGGAAGAAAATAGTTTTCAAATCCTTCTGGGAATAGGAAATTCCATCCAAAGAGAGTCTGTTCTGTGTAAAAGAGTGATGCACATGTAAACTAAAAACTAAAAACCACCAAATAGTAACTATGTTTCTATTCTTTGATATTTGACATTAACTATTCTAAAGACTATGAGTTAATATGTCGGTTAAAATATTTGAGAATAAATGGGACCAATATCATATTTTGCTTGGATTTCTTGTATGGCTTTAAACACTTTATGTAGCATCTCCTACTCATCCAAAAGTTCCCCATGATTTACAAAATCTTAGTTGAGTAAACATACGTCACTCAACCTATAAAAAGTCCTTAACTATCAACTTTGGTTCCGCATGAAGGACTAGTTTTACCTTCGGATAGACAAGTTGATAGTTAAATTAATTGCCAGAGCTGCTGGAAACAAGTTTTGGTGCTGCCTAAGAACATCTGAACTCTCATTCATATCAGTAAGTAGAGAGTTTCAAACTCTTGAATTCAATCTACCAATTCTTTATAGACTATTTTTTAGAACACCTTCTCAAATGCAGTCCTTTCTTCATTAAAATATTCCACCTACCCACTCATTCATATGTTTCTCTCCTGCCTTTCCATTCTGCTTTGGCACATGAAACTCGGAAAGTAATATATAATGGAACTACTTTATAAATTATAGCTGAATATACAATCCTTATATTTCTGACAGCTGATAGTTAAGGCACTATCCAGAATGGTGGAGATGTGGGACTGAGTTCTCTAATCAAGACATCTCTGGCCTCCTCACTTCTTCAGAGTTCTTTAAACACCAGCTGTCACTTGGACAAGACAGTCTTTATTACAGTAACATATTTTGGTAATGGACTCCAGAAACACCTCAACTGATTATAGCTTCGAATCCTGTATGTACCCGGTTCCAGCAACATTTATGGTACTCTAGGAAAAGCTGCCTGATCATACTAATGTAACTAAATCCTTGGTGTGAGTGTAACTCCTAGTCTTACTAACTTTTTTGGTTCCATCTAAGCTTTTCCTCTGAAGAGATGTCTTTTTCTCTCAGTTCTCTCTCCATTGATTATAAAAGGAGTAAAAAGTGGCAAAACCTTTAAATGAACTGTATCAGTTGGATTCCAGGAGTTTGGTGGGATGAAACCTGGCCATTTCTTTATCAATTTATACAAGCACTTTATAACAGGTGGCTATGGCAGTTTTAAGTAGGCTTGGAACAGGGTGTATTTAATGAAGGTGAGATAAAACTATGCACTTATCTATTTTCTGAATATAATCTGTGCCATGCACATATTCAGCTTTGACTTTGAAAAGGTTTTATAAAGAGAAAAACCAGTTAGTTGGAAATTTTAATGAAAACAATCATCTTTATTGCTGGCATAAGAATAGCTCTGCTTTGCCAGGACGTCATTACAAACCAAATAAGCCTAAGATTTCTCACCTGGACTCTGAATCAGAAAAACCTCCACTGACCCAGGTCTTTCAAAATTCTGCAGGAAAAGACAAAGGCCAGCCTGCAGGCATTCAAATTTTGAAATACTATAGGGAAAAAAGTCTAGGTGGGCCTGGTTTTCCCCAGAAGTGCTCATCCATTATGATCCGTGTAAAAAAAGGTACTTATACCATCTAAAGCCATATTTGAAAGGCTTTTCATTAAAGTTAATGCTAGAAGAAGGGAATAGCATGGATAATCTTATTTTCCCTTAGCAGCTGGGGATCCCAAGTAGTGTAGCATCAAATAGGACTCTGACCCAGGAGCAGCAAATCATGGAGACCCTCTTCATAGCAGTTATTCTCTCATTTTGGTCTTTCAAAGTATTTTTTTATGAGGAAAAAACTCTCTACAGTCCAATATAAAAGATGTCCTCACAAGAGCTTCTTGATGCACAGTTAGATAAAGGCAAGGTCAAGCAGGAGGTATAATCACCAGTGCTGAGCAGAAGCTGCCTGAGGGCTGCCCTTTTTTGGTGAGCTGGTTGAGCTTGTCCCATGGCACAGTGCTGCACACACTCCATGCAGCATGGCATTGCCTGCCCTGGCTCAGGTTGTTTGGATTGCTCACTTCGGGCACAGGGTTCTGCCAGTCATGATCGCTACAGCCTGTACTCTGAGGATCAAAAACAAGGCAAATAAGGTGATCTCAGAAAGGTATTAAAACAGGAATTTGGAAATGAAGGCTTGCTTGTGTGTTGCAACACTGCTGTTCATTCAGTCCTGAAGTGTTACATGACTTACTGGCAAGCGAGTACTTGATGAGTCCTTATAAAAATATGAACTAGCTGCTAAAAATAGCATATAACTGAATTCTGAAGAGTATTTGTTTTCTTAGTGACAATAGTTTTCCAGTGATAATGTTGAAATACTTTTGTTGACAGTAGATTTAACATTCTGAATAAGCATATAGCCATGTTTAGTTTTTCTCCTACTCATTTGCGTATATTTGTCGTCTTCTGAAGAGTTTGTTAATGCATAGTTCTCAAGTAAACAGTTAGTCTGTAAAAGCATAATTTTCTGTGGAATTTTAACAGTTCTATTTCTATAAAGGAAAAAGAACTCATTGAAAAAATACATTGTATTGGTCTTTTAGGTGGAATGAAGTCTATCTTCGTTATAATCCTTGCTGTGAGTTCACTTCACTGAAAGGAATGTCTATTTTTTGCTCTGGTTTAATCTCATAGAACAAAGTTATCACAATGTAGGTTTGTCTTTTCTGACTGTGTCCATGGCTGTATGTCTATATGGAAATTTCATTTCTCCTCTATTTGAATATTTCTTCTTCCCCAGGTCATTCGTGCAATTTTGTGCATTAGCTCACATTTTCAATTTTCTGCATTTTCATGTTACAATATATTTAATTACAGGGATTGTAAAACCTGTAGGTATATAAAATTATATTTTAAAAATAAAAAGAACAAATGCAACAAAGATAAAATACAAGTTATAAGTCATAAAATGTAAAAGAGTAAACTTAGGAAGTAAATCCATGTGCCACAGATCATCAGCAAAGATAAAGGTGCATGGAAAGAAACCCTTGCATCATATCTGCCAATTTTCTTTAGTTAATGCTAAATTGTTCTTTTATCTAAACATTCTCTGTATACTGTGAGCAAAGATTTTATGCTTATATTATGTACACATGATGAGGTAAATCTGTTCAATGACTAGAAGGCAATGATGGTATAAACAAGAATAGATTTTTCTAGTTCTTTAGAAATGTATGTGAGTGAAATAATAATTGTTGAGGGATAAATAGTACACCAGGACCAGTACACTGATATTTTAAACAAAAACTACTTTGACATAGAAGTATTATTATAGATTTAATAAAAAATGGAATGTTTTTCAGTCATGTTGCTTCTCTAGATTTATCTGGGAGAATTAATAAGCTCAAATTCAATATTTTCTTTCCAGAACATATCCATTCTAAGAAGTGTCATGGGTTCATCCAATACTTGTATGCAATGTATTTTGCAATTTCTATTTTTCTCATTAATAACATTACAGAATCAGCTGAAATAAGAAAACTTTTGACTCTTAAAATACCTGAAAGCAATGCAGGTGTAACAAATATTTTGCCCATAACTAGGCTTTAAATAATCAGTAGTAATGAAAGTTAAATACCTTCACTACAGATGTATACTAATATATGTGAAAGAACTATAATTCAGAGGGGCTGAGAGATCTAGATTTTATAATGTCTTTGTCCTTTTTGCAAATATCTAAATATAGAATCATTGCTTATAAATATCTGAGTATGCACATAAGGTAATGATTGGAATGGAATTTATATGCTTCTCAGAAGAAAATGTTCTAAAAGAATACCTATAAAATAGCAGTCTACTCTGACAGCAGTAACATAATGGTATTACAAATTTTTCTTGTTCATTAACTCAGCTTAGCACAAAGAAGTAACATTCAACATTTCTTAAGTTTATATGTGGCCTTCCAACCACTCCTGCACTTAATCTATATAGTGGGTTGACCCTGTCTGGATGTCAGGTGCCCACCAAACCTGTTATATCCCTCACTTCCTAAGCAGGGAAGAGAAAAGAAAATGCAACCAAAAGCTCCTGGGCAGAGATAAAAACAGGGGGAGATCACTCACCTGTTACCATCACATGCAAAACAGACTCAGCTCAGGGAAATAAATTTTATTTATTACAAATCAAATCTGAGCAGGGTAACAAAAGATAAAACCAAATCTTCTCCTTCTCATCCCTCTCTTCTTACCAGGGAATTCTTTCCAATTTCTCTACCTCCTCCCCTCCAGTGGTGCAGGGGGACAGAGAATGGGAGTTGAGATCAGTTCATCACACATCGTCTGCCACATGTTTCTCTTCATACTCTTTCCCTGTTCCAGCATGGAGTCCCTCCTCTGGGGGACAGTTTCCTCAAGCTGCTCCAGCTCAGGTCTTTCTCATGGGCTGCAGTCCTTTGGAAATACACTCCTCCAGCACAGGTCCCCCACGGGTTCACAAGTCCTACCAGCCAACCTGCTCCAGCTTGGGCTGTACTCTTCATGGATCTACGGGTCCAGGCAGGAACCTGCTCTGGTGTGGGCTTCCCACAGGGTCACAGCCTGTTTTGGATGCCTCCATCTGCTCCAGTGTGGGGTCCTCTGCAGACTGCAGATGTACCTCTGCTGCATCATTGACCTCCATGGGCTGCAGGGTCACAGCTGCCTCACCATGGCCTTCACTGTGGGCTGCAGAGGAATGTCTGCCCTCGTACCAGGAGCATCTCTTCATCCTTCTCCTTCCCTGACCTTGGTATCTGCAGAGCTGTTTCTTACATATCCTCACTCCTCTTTCCAGCAGCTGTTGCCCAGCAGTTTTTCTCCCTTCCTAAAGATGTTACCCCAGAGACACTACTCGTATCACTGATGTGCTTGGCCTTGGCTAGTGTTCGTTCTGTCTTGGAGTCAGCTGCCATTGTTTCTGTCCAACACAGGGGAAGCTTTTCACAGAAGCCACCCCAAAGCCTGGTCTCCCCCCAGCCCCAGCTTTGTCACACAAACCCAATACAATCTGGAAATTTATCTGCTTTTTTGTTTCCTCCAGAGAAAAAGAAAAATTCATGCAGTGTAAAGATCAAGAGATGAGGTCAAATGCAAGATTATAGACAGCAATACAAACTGATACAAAAGCACAGAATTCCCTTTTCAAAGAATTAATCCTTAATAAATTCAATATTTGGGCATTTGCAGGAAAAAAAAATTTGTGGATTGGTTTTCTTCTCCCCATAATTTCCTTGTGCTTCATTTGCAAGATACTTCAGAGAAACATCAGATGGAGAAAATCTGATAAAAGAGATATTTTCCATAAAACACATGACACTAACAGCCTAAAATGATTTTTAAAACTAATGCATAAAATACTACTTAATACTGTAATATAAATTCTACTGTTTTATCCCAAATTCTTTTTTTTTCTCAAAGCAACTGAGTCATTGTTTCTTATAGATATTTATTTACCCCAAAATGTCAAATGTCCAGCTAAATTTCAGAAGTGTAACCAGAATGACTAACTTGGTCAAATGGAATCTCACTTCAGTAGCTACCTTTGTAATAAAATTCTCTCCACTCAAAATTCTTGGCTCTGACCTGGCAAACTGCAAGCAAATTTATATCAAGGGACAGTTCACTGCCTGATACACTGGAAAAAGCATCTGCTACTTAAAAACCAGTACTTAGTACTTAAGAGTCAAAATCTTGTTTGTCTGCTAGGGCCTACTCCCCCTGGAATCACGAGCAAATCCAGCCTTATGTTAACACACATATGTTTGATCAATATTTGTAAAAAAAATTTAACTATTGATAAAGAAAAGCAAGCCATAAGATCAGGCCAGTTCATCAGGTCAACAATGGGAGTGAAAATAGCACAAAATTTAGAAAGCCATTTTTGCATTTTCAATGCCTCTTAATATTTTCAATAGAATCTCATGGGAGTGAAAACAATAGTGTCAATGAAAATATTGGAAATCATATTTTTTAAACAAGCAAATGCCAACTTGTTGCTGATTCCAAGTATCCAATCACAGGAGATGATTTTCCACTTCACACTGGTATTTTCCTGCAACACTGTTGAAGTTGAATTGCTTTGGACAACCACTACATTAAATGTCAGAATGGTTCTATGTCACAGTAAGGAAAAAGGTGAGAAGGGAAAATGATGTCCCAAACTCTCCCTTTTAAATATTAGTTTTATTGTCCCCATAAAAAGTCAATTTACAAGTATGCCTTTCCCAAATTTCTTAAAATATTCAGTCTCAGTGAGGAAACTATGGTGCTGAAGCATATAAGAATCTAACTAGAATGTTCCACTTTGATGGCTCAACACTCTCCTACATGATATATCAAACATTTCCAAGTAATAGAGGTAATATATGATCCTTTTTTTATTAGTATGGCCTATAAGCACAGTGTTACTGTGCACCTTAATTATACATAGTTCCAAGAAAGGAAAAAAATCTCTAGCATAGTTTATTTTTCCTTTTCCCAAGATTTTCTTTCTTTAGAGCATGTATCTTCATATTTTCTCAGATTTTTAGAAGAACATTTTAGAAAGTATCAACACTTGGAAAGTAGGAAGCAGTGGTGAGCTATCTTGTTACAGTGACAGAATTACTCACGACATGACCAATTCACTGTTGTGGAATTCAAAAGAAGATCAATATTAAATTCTTCACTGTTCAATACCTATATTTTAACTTGCTGTAGCCATTAGTATTACAGTATTTTTATATCATGTCTTTTGATGTCATCTTGTTTTCCTTGCTCCATTGGATCCAGTTCTCCACTGTACCAAAACTAAAATTTGGGTGATGGGGCTGGAAATGCAAACTTTTCCCTGCATTGTTCTTACTTCAAAAATGAATTTTAATATTTATCACAATCTAATTGGTGTTAATATTTCTTCACAATAGAATAATCATAACACCAAGACTGTTATCTAAATAATAGTAAAAAATGATGTCATGAAAATGTGATAAATCTTAACCTTGTAATGAAGATGTGAGCCAGTATGGGTTCTGAAGGATCTGAAAATTTAATCCTTCAGGAAGACAACAGTGGAAGATGTTTCTTTCCAGTTTAGACAAAATGTTTCTTATGTTTATGGTGGGGTCCATTTGGAGATACTGTGATCATTCTTAAATGTTTATTAGAACTGATAAAACTCTGCCAGGATGTTATGGGTGTAGATCTGTGTTATTTCAACTATTTTACTCCAAATTTAGCTGTTGTTGATACAATATCTTTACCACTATCAGTGCAATGTAGCAGAAAAAGAGTGACTATTTCATAGAAAATGTGATGATGAATCTAATGTCATGATGATGAATTAGATCTTTTCCTTTTCAAATTGCAGAAATTAGAGGGGGAGGAGTGACTGGTGGGTAGGAGAGTTATATAAAACTTTTTAAAACCAGTTTTCTGGAAAAAAGGTCTGTAATATTCACTGGGGCTTTTTGAATAATATTCAGCTTCAACTCTTCCATTTTTTTTCCTTTTGCTTGACAAGAATAAGAAAATTTGAGGAATTTTTACTTTGTTTCTAATTGTGTTTTGCAGAACAACTTCTGCAGCAACTTTGTGTAATATCTTAGAGTTTCCATAGAAACCAGGAGAGTAGATACAAAATTCTTTGGAAAAATTCAGAACAGGACAGGAGTTGAACAGAACCTTGACCCTTAGTACAGGAAGATGATCCAAAACCAAGAGGGGACACAACCTGTGCTAAACAAGAAGACTTTTAGTTACTAAACAATAAGAGGGACCTATATATAACAGTAATTTTCTGTTGGGTACTGACTGTTTTTTTCAGCTTTTGAATCCCCATTAATTTTAACTTCACTGTATTCAGGTTTCTGTATCAGTTACAATGCTTAAAAAATAATGGGGAAACAAAATCATTGAAATAATTTATTGCCTATAACTGCAGGTTTTCATTACACCAAAATCTGGAAGCCTCCAGTTTTAAACATGAGCATTTGTGTTGCTAATCTTACAATGGGTGGAGCTGCTGGAAAGTTTTGTTGCTACATTTTTTAAGAAGTTGATACCCAATATCTGTAAAGTTTTTTTTTTCTTTATTGCTTTTTAAGTAAAAGGAAAAGCCATGAATAAAACAAGACACAAACCTGTACCTGACAAATCCTGTCCTGCAGCAATTACATAGGTGTACTAGCAATATTCACTGTTGCTTCTGCAGAGTGTTTTGTTTCTGCTAAATATTTCGTTCTTGAATTCATTTGCTGTTTAAGAATGATGGCAGCAGATGGTCGAGAAGGTAACTTATTCACTGTTTAATTTGATTTGTTTATTCTGCTGGTAATTAATTCCATACCTCTGGGCCCACTGTTTGCTGCTGTTCCCACCATCCTCTGAACCATTGGAGACAGCATACTGCTCAGGAAGACGTTCTGGACTGGGAGAACTGGGGCTTTTGGTGACATTGAGAAATCTCTCAGCTTCCTGGCTAGTGAGTTTTCCTTGCACAATTCAATCACTGGATTTTGAGGTATGACATAATATTTCCTCCAGCTCATCTTTCTTTTTTTCATCCATTTTGGAGGAGATCATTCTGCTTTTACTGACTTTGGTAGCATATAGCTGTGTCTGCTTCTTGGGTAATAGGAGTTCATGTGTATTCTGTTAGTAAAAGGACTTTAATCTTTTCTCTTCCTATAACTTTGTGGTTTCTCTTGTTCAACTAATATTTTTAAGTTTAAAATACAGTACTAATACTGTTTGAGATGAGTCATAAATTGACAGATAGAGTTTTCTCTTACATCCATTAAAATTGCTGTCAAAACACTTAATAACTTGGGTGTTCTGAGACCTGAACAAGCATTCAAGATGTCTTTGAAGAATTTTAGTTAATACTTGAATTCCTGAGATCTTAACACTCAGAACTATCTTTTTAAAATTTGTTATACAGGCTTTCTGAAAGTTTTGAGTAGTGATTCATCATTGATAATTACCATTAAAATCATGTGAATTCTAGCCAATTTTCTTATCTGATTTTTTTACTTCTTTATTTTGTTAAATAACTGACATAAAATACTTAATACTGAAAGAAAATTTTATAAATGGAATAGATTTAAGAAACTACAGGAATGCTACATTTTGTCAAGTAAAGAGTATTAAATCAAATTATTTGTGCCTAAATATAATCATATTGGTACACCTGGATATATTCACCACAATAATTTTCAAATTAAGTACTTGTGACAGATACTGCGTCTGTTAGAACATTTAATAAAAACTAAAGTAGTTACGAAAAAGGTCAACACTATTTTCAAAGACACCACATCGTGCTCTGATTCCAACTTTCTCTAAAATCCAGAGCTGTTAAAAGGAGGGATTTCATTTGGAAATCCCTTAGGAAAATTCAGCATATGGAAGCTTCACAGAAGAGTTCTTGATATTTTTGATGCAGTAGCTTCCACTCTTGACATAAAGCCTCAAATTAAGAAGCTTACAAAATGACATTATATTCTAATCAATTCGTGGAAGATTTATTGCTTTGCAATAGGTTACCCTAAAGATTAGATGAAAACTTATTTTACTTTGAAGTAAATAAAAAAATATACAAAAGAATTTTTGCTTCTGAAGTCTGTATATTAGCTGTAAGAACTATAAGTTTTCTTTTTATATTTAGCTCATGTTTCATGAATCAGGAAAATTCTGAAGAAAATAATGGTATTGTGATGTTACATGGATAAACCTGCAAGTAAACTCATAAAACTGTATTTTTCCTTAATCTCTCTCTTAGAAATTTTGCATTCTTCAATAGCAAACAATTTTATGGCATCTAATGACAGAATACTAAAGCCAAATAATTTTAAACAAAAGCCAAGGAATGAATATGAGAATAATTTAGCTTTAAAACTATTTATAATGGTTTGTGATAAGTTTTCCAATGTTATAAATATTTTACTTGAAATAGTGTGTTCTTTAGAAGATATGCTCCAACCCTAAACAAGAACTGATGAAAAATCCCTGTAGCCTACATTGTGTAGATCAGGCTAAATTCTTACTGTGCTTGCCTCTTTATTTGCATTCTATGAATTTTGTCTCCAACCAAATCTAATCAGAATTGAATTTGCCAGTAGGTTATCAGGTAGTGTTAAGAGAATAACATTAGCTGAATTCCTCTTCTTCCATATGTGATTCTTTAATCCTGTACACTAGCAAATACAATGTGGCAAGTACTGCTATTTTTATTTTCGTATTATTTGTGTTACTGCTCCTGTACTACTTTTAAGTACAAACCAAGATTGGGGTCCTATTTGATCAGCAGAAAATTATTGAGTGAACTTCTTGAACCATCTCACTTCATCCCAGACACTTCTTTCAAATTACTGTGCTTACTTCTTTGGTGTATTCAGTCTTTCTCCCACTTCTGCTGTTAGCACAGAGAGAAAAAGGTCAAAGAGATGGTCATGAGTAACTTCAAATAAAAAATAATCCTTGCCTGAAAACAACCTATTGAAAATAAAATAGAGGAGAAGATTATAATGTTGCAATAAAACCAACAATGTCAATAAGAAGTACATATATTGGACTTAGCAACCACAAAATTACTCCAAAAAATTAAATTGGAAAGGGGGGTGGTGGGTGTCAATCAGTGTATATGTAAACCAGTTTACTTCTGCTTTTTTGCTTGTTCGTTTTGTTTTTGTTTTAGGAAATATGTATTATGACAGTTTCAATATGTGCCTATCATCTCCAATAAGCAGTAAAACTGAGCTGGGCTGCTATTTAGAAAATAAATTTACACCACTGTATGGCTGCAGCTAACATCCTGCATGAGTCAAGTTTTCATTAGTGTTCAAGATTCAATAGTTTACGAACATGTTTATGGCTTATCCTTTTTACATTCCTGTTGCATCAAAAGACCTGAACTGTGACAACTGTAACAGAAATAGTAAGAGGCAGTTGCTGAGGAGGGAATCAAACCCACTTCTGCTTTTTTAATAAAACACATTGTAAACCTCAGGTGCACCTGGAAGAAACTATCAAGCCATATAAACTGTACTCATACTCAAGTTTAAGTCAATGAAACTTTCTTTATCATATTGCCACAAGATCCACTTATTTTCTTTTCAAAACTTCTCATGAATCTTCCAAAGAAGATAGAGATGAAGTAGAATTTATGATGTATGACAGAAAAGTATTAATATTTTTGCTTTTAAACAGTGTCCTTTGTTTCAGATATCTGAATATTAGTTACATATTTCAATAATACTGCTGAAGGCAACCAAGGGAAGAGGGCAGAAAAAAAAGACTTAGAAAAATGTCAGAATTATTACATTTGCAAATGATCACTTCTTGCAGGAGATCAGGCTTGCACAAGTTATTTAAGGATGGAATTATTATTATCCTCTTAATAGTCAAAGTTTAAAATTGTGTCAGACTTTGTGGTTCCATTGCTTGAATGGTCACATCCAAAGGGTAGTGTTGAACAGCTCATGGCCCAGATGGAGAGCAGCAACAAGTGCTGTTCCTCAAGAGCCAATACTGTAGTTCAATGTCTTCATTAATCCCATCTAGTAGGATCAAGTCCACCTTCAGCAAGTTTGCACATGACACCAAGCTGAGTCGTGCAGATGACACATCTGAGGAACAGGTTGCAATCCAGATGAACCTGAACAGGCCCAAGAAGTGGATCCTTTGGAACCTCATGAGATTTAATGAAGAATGTGCTGCCCCTGGGTCAGGGCATCCTTCAACATCACTACAGAATGAGGAATGAATGGGTTAAGAACAGCCCTGCCATAAAGGCCTTGGGAGTGCTGGTGGAGGAGAGGCTGGACATGACCCAGCAATGTGCACTTGCAGCCCCAAACCCAGTTGTATCCCGGCTGCATCCAAAGCAGTGTAGGCAGCAGGGCCAGGGAGGGGATTCTGCCCCTCTTCTCCTCTCTGGTGAGACCCCACCTGCAGTGCTACATCCAGTTCTGGGGTCCCCAGCACAGGAAGGACATGGAGCTGTTGGAGTGAGTCCAGAGGAGGCCACCAAAACTTTCAGAGGGATGGAGCACCTCTCCTATGAAGAAAGGCTTGGAGAATTGGGATTGTTCAGCCTGAAGAACAGACTTTGGAGTGATCTAATTGTGGCTTTCCACATGAAGAGAGTCTACAAGAAACATGAAGAGAGACTTTTTGCAAGGGCATAGAGTAACAGGGCAAGAGCACTAATGGTTTTAAACAGAAAGAGGGTAAATTCAGACAAGATACAAGGAAGAAATTTTTTACAGTGGTGGTGGTGAGGCACTTGAACAGGTTACTTATAGAGATGGCAGAAAATATCCAAGTTAAGGTTGGATGTGGCTCTAGGCATCCTGATGTAGCTGAAGATGTCCTTGTGCATTGGAGGGAGGTTGAACTAGTTGACCTTGAAAAGTCCTTTCAAACTGAAACTCTTTTATGATACCACAATTCTATGAAAAATAAATGCACTCAAAGAAAGCTTGAATTTGCCAAACATTCTGCATGTGTGTGGCTTGCATATGAAGAATGGAATCATGAAAGCAAATATAAAGTTATATAATCATATATTTTTGATCTTATTTATTTGAAAAATTTTTGCTTTTTAACATGATTAGCAACCCGAGGACTTTGCTCAAACAAGATTCTCAGTACACTATAAGCATGTTTTTTTAATTAATGCATATACTGAGACTGATGTATACAAAGTTTTCCTTAAATCATGCTATGCTTGTTTCTCCTGTTAAACTGCAATACATATCTGAGAGACTTTTCTAAAAAGTGCAGTAATGTTAGTTATAGTGAATCTTCAATCTAGTAGAGTAGTAGGCTGCTTATTGTTCCAGTAGCTACAAGTGTCTCAGGGCTTTACTGAGAAGCAATATCTCCTTTAAGCCAGGGCTCTCAATCACCATTTCAGGACTGAGTGAACCTACTTTATATGTGGTTTGAATTAAAGAATATTTAATGTTATTTTCTTTTTGAGCTTTCAATGAATAAGCTACATGTTAAAATAAGGAGTTTTGCACATTCAGAGTAAGGAATATAAATCTGGATTTGATCTGTGACAAGCAGAAAAGAATAGAGTTCCAGAAGAGGTTTGGATGTAGATGCAAAACCACATGGACATGCTTGGAGTTCAATATAAGCACAGGGGTAGGTAGACTGCAGTCTGTCCAAAACCAGTGCTATAGAGACATACATCCCAACTTGCACAGTGTTTGGGCTGTATCCAGAGCTCATTGTGAGAGCAAAGCTTTATCTTTAGGCAAGGATATGCTTTATTTTCTTCTTTTCAATACTTTATCTTACATCCTGAAAATGCTCATTAATGAACACCTTGTGTGACCTCTGGGAAATCAATGACTATATTTTGTTCTGATTTCTATAGCATATTCGTCACAGCTGTAAATCTGGGCTATAAACAGTGGCACATTACAACAAACACGTCAGTTTTCAACTATCGACTGATAATGCCTCTAAATTATAGATAATGATAAATAGCAGCTTTATGAATACTCCTGATACTATCACAGTTTTTCTGCTATGCTTCATGCAGTACATCAGGTAAAGTCAATTAAACTGGGAAGAGTAAGGTGTTGAATGAAATACTGAATATCTGCTTCTTCAATTCTAAAAAAGAAGAGTTATTAGAAAAATTATGCCCCATAAAAAAAATTTCTTCAAGTAGGAATTTGGATTTTAACAGAAATAAGAATGTTTTTACTTTCTTCAGATTTGAAACAGTGAATGTTTGAAAGGTAAGACTAATTGGAAAATTAATTAAACCCTTTCCTTAATGAAGTTATTTTGTTAATTATGACCTTATTTCTCCCATCCTGTTTTTAGATCTTTATAGAGATGATACTATTCAGTTATATGTCAGATATATTAATATGTATTTCAAATACAATGGAGAAAAAATTGCTACTTGGCTTCCAAAATTAAAATCTAATTCTAGTCTTGGGCTTAGATCTGATTTAGATTGAGATCTAACATGTTTAACAGAGTTTCTACAGCTACCAAAAATTAAGTACTGAACACAAAGGAGTATTAAAGCCAAGAGAAATGGGAAAGTCCCATTGAGATGAACAGCCATCCTGCTAGCCAAATGCAAACAAAGGAGATGGCTCAGAGAAAGTATCAGCATAGAGCATGGGTAAGTAATACTTCTGTCTGTGATCTGTGACCATTTTCAATTTAGAGCTTCTGGTCATCTGCAGCTCTCTATGAATTCAGTAGTCCTCACTGAGTTTTTCTTCTGTGAATTTATTCTGCCTCTTTGCAGGTATTGGGACTTTTGTATCTCTAACATTTGCAAAGCTACAGTAATCCTGTGGGAGCATTTCATGGAAGTAAATTCTTATTTTTCTCTTTAAAATAATAAGCATAATTTACTTTTTCTTGTAAATGTCCCTTGATTAGTGCCAAACACCACTCATCACTAGTCTCCACTTGGGCATCTAGCCAGAAACTATGAATATGACCATCCAGCCAATTTTTTATCCACAAAAGGGTTCACCTATCAAAATCATTGTCTCTCCAGGTTAGAAACAAGGATGTTGTGTGAGACAATGTCAGATGCTTGGCACAAGTCCAGGTAAATGACATCTGTTGCTTTTCCCTTATATATCAATGCTGTAACACGGTCATAAAAGGTCACCAGGTACAATTTCCCCTTAATGGAGCAATGTTGGCTGTCACCAACAACCTCTTCATTTCCTATGTGCCTTAGCCAGATTCCAGGAGAACTCTGATCCATGATCTTGCTGGGCACAGAGGTGAGACTGACTGGCCTGTAGTTCCCTGGGTCTCTCTTTTATACTTTGTAAAACTGGGTGTTGTGTTTCCCTTTTTCCAGTCAGTAGGAACTTTACAAGGCTGACATGACTTCCCAAGTATGATGCATAGTGGCTTAGCCACTTAATCTTTCAGTTCCCTCAGGACATGAAGATGCATCTCATGAGGTCCCATGGACCCATGAAATGATGGAGTTCAAGGTCCTTAAGGTAGCAAGAAGCTAAAAAGCTCTTGCAAGTTCCAGGAAGGTCACAGACTACTTCAGCATTTGTTTGAATTTTGTAAAGTATTCATAGTAGATAAAACATAAAATATACTTTCCTGAAACAGATACTTGCTCTTTTTTCCTTCTGATTTCTTATCGTCATGGTCATATATGTTTTCAGAAATAAAATTTAAAAAAATAAAACAAACAAAACCAGAAAAGTTTGGATTAAAAAATTGTGCAGATTAAGCAAGTACCATTCCAAATGTGGGGGACTGAAGTGTTTGGATTTAGCAATCTCCTTTTTCACAGCCATCTCTGCATTTCTCTCCAGCAAGTAAGAGGGATATTGCTCACATTTGACCTAGAGCATCTCCAGTGTGGATATTTACATATAAACGAGTCATTGTAGGAAACTCTCACAGATACTAAAAAGAGAAATATTTGCAGGCACTCTTCACCTGACCAATTTTAGATGTCTGACACATTGGATGAAATGTTCACATACAGGGGAAAGGATTTACCTGAGCAGCATATTTAAATGAAGAACTGAGTTAAAAAAAAGACAGCAAATGGAAGAGAACTAGATGTGGAAAGCCTTGCCATACTCTGATAACATCTGAGTGCAAGCTCTAGGACAGATTTAATGACAGTAGTGAATATTCAAAGGAAAATGAAATGCTTTCCAGCAACAAAATGCAACAGACTTCCAACAACATGCAGGTGTTTTTGACAAGAAATTTACATTACCTGTGACTCAAGGAAGACATTTATGAGCATGTAAAGGTGTCTGAATTTAGCTGCTGCAAACTTCCAAGCCAAATAATATTAAAGTTGGATACTTCTCAAGGTACACAACAAAATTCAGTGTTTTATTTAGGTACAACTTAGACTGCAGTCTATCCTAAAGTGTCTACCTTTGAAAGATAGTGAATAGTATTAGAATTGCAAACCTATAGTTTTCTAACAATATAAGAACAAATAATAAACATAGAAAAATGTTATAGAAAAATATCTAGCATGTAATCATATAAGAAATAGTCAAAATGGATTTCAAAGAGCAAATCATATGAAACCAATCTGACAAGATAATATGCATTAGGATTGCGTTAAATATTCAGACTCCATTAAGTACTTAGAGTCTGCCCTATGTTAAATATTCAGAAGCTATCACAAAAATGTGAACTTACTATAAGGAGCCTGCAAAAATGGTAAATCACTGGAAAATAGTGTTCAAAACACACTTAGATGGTGTTCAAAGCACAGTTACTCAGTTGTCGTGTTAAGGGATCTTTTGGAGCAGGGATTGCATGGGAACTGTTTTGAACTTGTACATATCATATGATGGTGAAAAAGGCAAATCTCACTTAAACTAGATTTGTGTCACTATGACACTAAGGCACAATCCTTTTCTTCTGGTTAGTGATGGAAATGCCTCCTCTGGAGCAGACAGAAACTTATGGATACAACAGTTAAGGAAAGTTTTAGTTCAATAAAAAAGCCTTAGTTCATATGAGACATCAAGGAATAATGGTGTGATCAGAGAATTATTTAAAGTCAAAAAAATATGATGAGGAAAATTGAAAAGAGCTGGGTTCTTGTACTTACTCACTAGGCAGCTGAGAGGATATGTTCTTGCACACATGAAGGAATAGAAAAGATAGATATCGAATGTTCTATGTTTGTACATAATTGTCATACTCAAAAAAAGAAGGACATCTTGGGCATAATCAGAAGATAAAATCAAAAATTTATGTATGATACTGCTACAAGGAATGCTAAGTTAGACTTTCTAAATATTTCCTACTGTCTACAAATTTTCCTTTTTGTGATACAAGATAAACACAGGTGACATCAACTGTTCTCACACTCAGTGCAGATATCTCTTGCATGACATCTGTCTAATTAGGAGAGCTGGCAAAATTTGATACATTCATCCCATCCTTTCTCTCCTTTATTAGTCTTTACAGGACTTTACACTTTCTGTAAGTTCACAGAAATAACTAATGGCAGCTGTGAAACTTGCTCCAGGTATTGTCTAGCTACCCTATAATGAAGGCATTTGGATCATTATTTGAAAACACTCTAGTTATGGAGGTCTCTAACCTGCACTTTGCCTGCTTCACCGTGGATTTACATAAATTTTAAGCATGTAATAAAAGTTTGACCTGCTTCAGTCATAAATCATTTATTTCAACCATTTCAATCAGCTTCAATCTTCTATTTTCCTATTTGTAAAGCTAGTTTTGTTCCTGGAAACTAAGCAATAGCCTCAATTCTGGGATGAAAAGACCACTAATAGCAGCTCTTTGTACTGGTATAGCTCTTTGAAAAAATGTCTGGGAAGCAAAGCAAAAACAAGTTCTAAAAACTGCTGGAACAGTGAGCATCTGACAGTTCTATCTGTTTTATATTAATTTATAATTCTAGACATCCACAGATATTCAAGACAATTAAAACGCTGTTCTTGGAAAAAAATGGGATATGATTTTTTGGGACCTACTTAGCAGACTAACTCTTTTTTAAAAGGGGAGAGTATCTCACACTAAATTGTAAAAAAAACCAGCATAGATAAAAGCTTATTTAAAAAAAAAAAAAAGAAGAAGATACAGATAATCTAGAAATAATTACAATGACATTTTAAAACCTACATTTTTAAGAATTGGATGAGGAAAAAAAATAAAATTCTGTTTCATTTAAGTTGGTAAGGAAAGTACAAAACTAAAAGTTTCAGTGCACCACTGGGAATTCTTTCATATCTCTATGGTATGCATTGTAAGAGATCTGTAAGGAAATAAGTGGCATAAGCACTGCAGGGGAGGAAATTCACAGAAATGTGCAAGGGAAAAAAATCACCTATTTTAAAATACTGCTAATTATTTTCATGCTGTTTCTCCTTTGCTACCTTCAATATATGCTGTACCTCTCTATCCCAATTAAAGTTAATACCAGTTACATTACTTCATCTAGTGTTCCGATTTTGTATTTTACTTACACATGAGATGTTATATTTTACATTTGTAAATCTATTTTGATTACACAAAAATCCTAGCAAATACTCTGAACAGACTTTAACTACAAGACTGATTTATGGTTCTTGTAAGAAAGGTTTGGCAAGAAGCACTCATTCATTTCAGTGTTGAATTTGAACCAAAAAAATCTCACCAGTACTCTGATTTTTATCTGGTGCCAGACAGTGGGATAACCATGCAACCAATTTAATTTCTGAATATAAATCTAATGGAACCAAATAAACGGGAATTTTGAGTGAATTGCACTGTATTTTAATCATCACTTACTATTTAAATGGTTAATGAAAAATCAGTTCCTCAAGGAGAAACAGTTTCATGCATGACTTCATTATACTTTCATTTTTTCTCACATACCAGAAGTAAGGCCGCTCTGCAAATAGGCTGTTAATCACCTAAAAGTAAATGTTAATCCTGTTAACCTACTTCCAGTGTTTAAATCTTGTTATGTTAATGTCATAGCAATAATAAAAAAAAGATAAACCTTTTTGCACTCTCGAAAATGTTTTCTCAGAGAGCTATTCATTGCTCTCAGAAAATACTGTGTATTTGCAAAACAGAAGACTGCTTTCATCTGTGTATTTCCAGTAAAACTGAGCTTCCCCTAACCGCATGTCTTTCTTTTCTTCCCTTTCAACTTGCAGTAGGCTACCTTCCAAGAATCTGCTAACAAGTGCTAACAAAAATCAAGATCTCTCCTGAAACATGAGCACATAGAACAGTCCCTAAAATCAATTTGTATTGTAGTTTCAAATCATCTTTAACAACCCAGACAAATGCAAATGAATGCAATCAGTTTATATATGCAGGACTGTGTCAGTAGCATGCATTATGCTTTCAATAGAACTGTCAGGGATATGAGCAGTTTTTGATGTTAAGTTTACAAAGTTGTTTAATGATTTCTATTCATGAGTACTCAAATAAAACAGATGCTATATGAAACACAGAACTCAGGTGGTAACTTTTTGTGAAATTAAAACTTGTTCTTTGGATTATTAAAATTCCCTCTCCCTGTGCATTATTAACAATTTTCAGCATTTACTTAGAATTTGTTCTGATTTTTGCAAGTAACGTGACTAGCCATAATTTATTTGGAAGCAAGATGGAGAGTCTTCCTCTGTCTCATACTGGCATATGCCAGAGAAGGCAAAAGTGTATTCTAGAAATAACTTCATGATTTCCATAGCAATGAAGGCTTTGAATGTTCAAAACAGACTCCATCAAGCTCTGTGGAGTATTTTCCTTTATAAATATTTTAGCATATTTTGTTTTACTCTGAAGCATAGAAAATTAGAATCCTTAATCATGGGCTAGAACACTGCACTATGAAGGGCAGCACTTAAAATTTATCTATCGCCTCCAAGCTTTTTCAAAAGCCTAGAGCATATATATGTTAGATATTGATTAGGCAGGGCAAAAATGTCTGCTTTTGTTGACATTGTTATTGTTATTACTATTATCGTTTACTTTCTTCTCTCTAAATGAGTCAGAATTGTAAAAAAGTTGTATTAATGAAAAAATATGTATTTTTTAATAAAGTGGATAGAAGAAAGACATCTATTCTTAGTCTGGTTTTTACTACAGTCGTCAGCTAAAATCTATGCTGTTCAGATAAATTAAGCTTTGTTTTGTTCTCCTTTTGGAAGTTTACACACTGTGCAAATGTATTAATACAAATGAAATGGACTTTCAAGGTATGTTCGCCAAGCCCACTAACTCAGGCTCACCTCTCATCTTTCCCAAGCAGCACTGGTTTAAACATCTAATAACCCTGTTGCATGGAGCAAGGTGCATCATGTGCCCATGATGGATTGCCTTCTTAACTGAATTACAAACTTAGGTACTTAGAATAACAGAATCACAGAATGGTTTGGGTTGGAAGGGACCTTTAAAGATCATCCAGTTTAACCCTGTCATCCCAGTCATCCAGCCTGACATTGAACATTTCCAGTAATGGGGCATCCCCAGCTTCTCTGGGCAAACTGTTTCAGTGTCTCATTACCCTCACAATAAAGAATCTCTTCCTTATATCAAATCTCAATTTACCCTTAGTTTAAAACTGCCCCTTGCCCTGTTGCAACAGACTGTGGTAAAATATATTTCCATCTAACATATATAAACCCCCTTTTACATATACAAAGGCCAGATAAGTTGTCTTTCCTCCAGGCTGAACAACCCGAGCTCTCTCAGTCTTTCTTCACAGCAGAGATGCTTAATCCTTCTGATCATCTATGTGTCACTCTTCTGGGACAGCTCCAACAGGTCCATATCTTTCCTGTGCTGTACCTGGATGCACTAGTCCAGGTGACATCTCACAAGAGCAGAGAAGAGAAGAACCATCTCCCTCGACCTGCTGGCCACATTTCCTTTTATGCAGCCTGGGGTATTATAGCCTTTTTGGGCTGCAACTGTATATTGCTGACTCATGTGCAATTTTTCTGGCTACTGATGGATGAAAACGTCCTTTCAAGTACTTCATTTTACTTACACAGTAACCACAAAGATGAAAAATTAAATACAGAGTTATAACAAAATGTTTTCCAATGCGAAATTGATTAATGAGATGGGGGATTTGTGCCTATTTGAAAACAGCACAGTATGGGGAAGAGGCACAGGAGATGTATTTAGACATTTCATAAAGGAAAAAAATTCTACATGGAAATCAGGCCATTTCACAACATGGTACACCTTAGTTTTTGACAGTCTAGCCACACTTGGAACTTTGGAAATCTGCTAGAATGTAAAAAATGAGCTGCAAATTTCCTTATCTTTTCTCTTTGTTTTGAAAAAGACCATAGCACTCAGTCTTAGCCAAGAATAGTCTTCTTATTTAGTGGATTCAAGAAGTGGTGATGTGGTACTGGAGAAAGACATCTGGCACAGCTTATGGAAAGCCTATTTTGGAAGCTCAAAAAAGAAAAAAAAAAAAAAAAAGGAGTTGTGTAATCCATGGGAAAGCTAATCTTACTATGAGTGCTTACTTTTTGTTTCTTAGCCAGCTTTCTTATTTCTGTTCTTATGCTTCTGACAATATGTTGTAAAACTGAAACATCCCACGGAAAATTTTGAAATTTTGCATGAGTCTCACTAAAAGTCATTCCTTCCAAGGCTACATAATCCACAGAACTTGTTTTGAACCTCATTACAAAGAATTCTTTTTAATTATTTCTGATTAACACACTTTAGTAACTTCTAGCAAGAAAAGTTGCATCCAAAAATACCCACAGTTTTTGGTTCTAATTGGAACCAGATTTTGATTATGTGTTTACACATCAAATGTTCTGAAAACCAAATACCTCAAGTAAGTGCATGAAGAAGGGGTTAGATACTGAGTTGTTAGCTTCCAAGGAGGAGTAGCCTCAGGATAGAAGCACATATATCAAAATATTAACTAAAATAATCTAGTTGCTTTACTCCTATGGTGAGCAGAGGAATGATAGCAGTATTATGTATTACCACTGCAGCAGTTGTAACAAAACAACTAGTTCTTAACTAATCTCATTTTACTTAGTCTACCAAAGCTTCCTTAGACCTTAAGTTCTCAGTAGTATTTAATAAAAAATTACCACTATGGAAAAAGCTTTCAGTGTGTTAAAAGAATATTTTAATTTGAAATTATTCTAGACTAATTTTCATAATGATTTAAATAATTATATTACTTGTTTACCTTCATCTCTTGATTTTTTTTTCTCTTTATTCTTTTTCTCCTTTTTTTTTCTTTCTCTCTTATATGATAATTTGCAGTATAATACATATGGAAGAGAAGTTGAATTGCCAAGAGAGTTGACTCATTTCAAAGAGATAGCTCCATCTAGTGCCACAGTCAGACACCATTTTAAATCTATTTTTTCTTGCACAAAGTAGAACTAAACCATTTTCACAGTCAAAATAATTAATACTTATTGTCTCTTGATGAAAAAAATTAAAAATGTGAATAAACAGGTGAATGTGGCATCTTAGATATCATACAAAAGCAATTTTAAATATACATTCTCCTTGAAGGAGACAAATTTGCATCATAGCTTATTTTGTCTGCATTTAATTCTAGGATTCTCTGATTCCAGATGCTATTACTACAAACAATTGTGTGAAATAATCTGCTGGAGGAAAATATTCATTGTGAATTCTCTAAGCCATCATATTCTATTTTGTTTAGTAATGTTTGAAAACTCTGAACATACATGCAAAAAATTGCTCTTATATGTCCAGCAAAGACTCTTCAGTAGTTGTCTGCAAAAGAAAGCATACTTAGGAAATTCAAGTTGTGGAAATCTAATGTATTTGAGCAATGGCAATCCAAATATTATTGTTTTCAAGTATTCATTTGGTTTAAAGTGCTTACCTATGAATTAAGTAATGGTAAAACAAACTCTTTCCCTTAGCTGGTTGTAAATTAACTAATGGTAGAATAATTTGTTTCCTCACCCTAGATTTTACCAGGACATTTGATAGTTTGTAAAGCCTTTACCAGTATAATTAATCATATTTACTTGGTATAAAAGCATTTACCTGAAATTCAAAACACATTAAGAAGAACAAAGACAAAAGTTGCAATATCTATATTTTATGAGCTACTAGACCTGAGATTTGCAATAAAGTATGCAAGGAGAGTACAATAAACCCCATATTATTTAGCTTACTCTTTAATTGTCTGGGGAAAGATATAAAGAACACTTTAATTAAGTTTTCAAATAATGTAAAACAAAAGAGAATGTGGAACAGAACTGAGAACAGGAAACAGCAAAGGGAACTAGGAAATATTAGCAATATGAAAGCATAAAGTACTGGGATTGAGAGTAACCAAATGAGATTCAAAGTGTTGGGTAAATAATTTATATGTGGGACTATAATCTTAAAATAACTAACAAAGAAAATTACAGTCAGGCTTAGTGATGGCACTAACAGTGGATAAGTTACAGACAGGTTAGAAAACAAGAATAGAGAAGTTTTATGTTAGGTCTCAGCCATAACATAAAGTAAGCACCAAGCCATGAGAAATGTACTTATCTTCCACAAATCTGTGATGATCTTGGATGTCACACTCACTTTAGAGTATGTAAGCTTTGACCTTCCCCAGTAAGGGCAACATCAAATTTTCAGAGACCTTCAAAGCTCATAGAATAAAACACATGAAAAAATAGCATGTTGAAAACTAATATTTTTCTCCAACTAATTTCTTAGATTGCAATCAGTGAGCTTTTCACATCTTTGGAAGAGTGACATAAATCAGAATTTTCATTTGCTTTCAAGTCAGGCTTTATTTTTAAGTTATTTGTTCCAGAAATTATTTGTGTAATATTCTCTAAGAGGTTTGTAAGGCATTATATTGCCCAAATTATAAGTTCCCATGAAAATTAGCCTAAAAAATTTAATGAAAAATTTACTAATGTTATTTTAATCTAGAAAGAATAAATATCCAGAAAATCTTTTGAAATTAGAAAAACACTACAAAATATATCAGTGATGATAGTTAGTTCCTTAATTGGATAAATCTTGGCAACTGAATAGAATATTCAATCCTGGGGTATTTCCTCATATTTACATCACCTCATCACTCTACAACTACCTGAAAGGAGGTCATAAGCAGATGGATGTGGGTGTTTTCTCCCTGGTAACAAGTGACAGGACATAAATAGCCTGAAGCTGTGCCTGGGGAGATTTTATGTCGCTAATTAGGAAAAAAACTACACCAAAAGTGTCATCCCACTATCCAGGGAAACGGTGGAGTCATCACCCTTGGAGATGTTTAAAAGATGTTTAAACATACTGTTTTGGTATATGGTTTAGTGGTTAATTTGGCTAGGGTCATGGCTGGCTTCAATGCTCTTAGGGATTTTTTCTGCCTAAGTGGTTCTGTGTCTTAGGTTTTAATTAGTTAGACAATGATATTTCTATACTTGAATAGTTTTCTTGCATATAGACAAAAGCTACAGGTAAAAATATAGCGACAAATTTTGTTCGCTTAGCAGAAGAAAACGAGTATTTCAAAACCTGCAGTGAAAGATGTCAAAAAGAATGACTTTTCCTTTCTAAAAGAAGACCAGACTGAAAGCTGGGAATGTGTATCAGAAGCATTCACGAGCCAGTCATGAACTTTAAATGATGTCTGTTTATTCCTGGTTTTGTAATGGTAGAATTTCAGCCAGAGTGAAAGTGTAGCATCTACCTTCATTCTAGAGAATTATGATTAAGAGTTGAAATGCCAAGAAATATAGAATTCACTTCTACCTTTCCTAACATATTTAGTGGTAACAACATTCATGGTAGATGTTCATACATACATATATGAATTTCTGAATTTTATTTATCTGCTCTTACATCCCAGACAGTGATACTAGGATATTTTTCTAATGTAGATTAATATATTTTCCATATTTTCCTCTGGTGACCATATTATCCAATGCAATCAGCTCTGCTCTCTATTTTATCTTTGATGAAATAAATATATTTAAATATTTTGACTGATCTAATCAGTCCCTTATCTCTCTAAGGTTTTCCTTTCCATTTTATTTTTGCCATAATTTTGTTGTCACTTAATATCAAATCGCTGCAATAGATCTTAAAACTTTCTTTTTTTTTATATTCTATTAAAAATGTAAGCATATTTTTGCTCATAATTATGGTGATAAAAATGAACTGAAAATAAACAAAATATTGCAATAGCAATGGAGTCAATATGTGTTATGTGAATGCAACTGCGTGCTAATGGATTTGGGAAAGAAAGTTTTCCTTTGCGTCAGGGTCCTTAAGGATGGCTCTGAAAATATCTGTTATTTGTTTCTCTTCTGGGAAAATTTACAAAACTTGTAATACAGCTGTGTAATGTCTAAGCAAAAATCTACTTCTCCTTTTTTGGGTCATGACCTGGTCAAACAGGTTTTATAGGAATGTTCAGAAGAACAGTTCTTTGCCTGTCTACGTGAAAACTGCCTGTGGATGTTACTGTCTCAAAAAACCCTTATTTTTTGTAGAGAGCTTTAAATCATTTTGTTACAGAAGAGTGAGAAAAACTGGTTTCATAATTTTAAAATTACTTTAATAATAATTGTATTAAGAACAAAAAGTGTACCTGAATAGTTTCATAGAAGTATGAAATACTATATGTATATTTTACATGTTGCATTTATTATAGTAAATGTCACTTTTAAAATCAGTCAACTCAAATTTGCAATAATTTTATATAGAATTATGTACTGGTAAATTGAACTAACGCTAAAGTACACTAAGACAATTAATATTTGAAAAACTGATTAAAAAAAAATCTACAAATAATATTTTTAAAACTAGATAGGATACTCAAAACCATTTATTTACAGTGCTTATGCTTTTTACAGAATTCCAAAAGCTTTTTCTGTTTCATTTTTCCCTTTAAATTAAGTGTCTGAACAATATTTTATTATAATACTTTAGGGAAAAAAAGTCAAAATAATTGTCATGTATAAAAGAGACTCACATTTACTGGCAAAGTCTCTTTATTGGACTAAGTGTTAGGAAGTAAAGAAAGAAATGATGAAAAAAAACCACAAAACCTCAAAGCAAAACTCTAAAAAGGTAGTTTCAAATCTGACATAATCAGTTATCAGTTGTTCTGTATTAGGAAGTAAAGTAGAAGAAAAGAGTTGTCCTCAGTATTCATATCAGTTAAAACTACAACTTTATGAAATATTTAACCACGGAGACAAATTCAGGCACATTGATTTTAGTGCATCACAAAGTAATGAGGACACGAAATCAGTTTGTCAGTGAAGACAAATAGAAAATGTGATAAAAACACATGGCATAAAACTGAAAGAGAAACAACAAATTATCTTATTACATAAAGAGATCTATAGTAGAGGAAATATTCAGATCTGAAATAAAAATATTCTTTGACAGACTTCAACATCTCAAGCTATAGGTCATATATTAAACACTGAACAGTGTAAGATTTCAGAAAACACTGAAAAAGAAGAAAGTTGCCTATCTGGAGCATGCTTCAAAGCTCTGCAAGGCTGAGCAGCCCACAGAGTTTCTGGTTCTGATCTAAAGCCAACAGAGGCATTGCCACACTGCGGCAGGGAGCCGCTGCAGTTGGTGACCGAGAGGAGCGCGGGACCAGAGCAGGGCTGTGCCCTGCAGGGCTGCACATGCAGCTGCCCTTCAGCCCTTCCTCTGCTCACAGCTCCCTTAGACACAGGGTGAGCTCAGACAGAGCCTTTGGCAGCAGAGGCTGTGGCACCCTCTGGGTGCTGGCAATTACACCTCCCTACATCCCCCTTATTTAAAGCAAGGAAATCCCCTCTGCTTTAGACCGTCGAAATGATGTGCCAGGGTAAGACTGAAAGACAGGAAGGGGAGAACCTTTGCCGTGGATACAGCCTGCACCTGATTGGAAGTCAGGTCTTGCACTGATGCCTTTCTCTGGTAGAAATGTTTTCTTCAATCTGGATGTGTTGATTCAGTACTGAATATTGTAGTATCATAGAAACCCTGGAATTTTGACGCAGTCAAACTTTACTATCCTTGGCAGAATATCTTTCAAGAAAAAGCACCATCAGTGTGGATTTTTGCCTGATAATTTTATTTGTTTATTTAGCACTAAAACCACTAAGTAACGAAAGTAAAATTTAAAAGATTGAAATTATGTCATGTAATATTAAAACTTAAATAATACATTATATTATTAACTGTTGTTATATTGTTTATATACTGCAATGCATAGCAGTATGCTGCTTGTTATTTTATTGAATAAATATATAATATAGTCTAATATACTGTAACAAACTTTAAAGAAATAACAAATGAGAAAAATGTGGTAGAGAAGAAATATAATGGATACCAAAGCCGTGATATTTCTATTACTCTGTACATTTAACCAAAGAATGATCTTTCTATGAAGATTTTTCTTAGAGTTCAGACAAATATGACCAAAAAAAGGCATTTCCACTTATAAATAGAAACATGCAAAGAAAAAAAATTCTTTTTCTTTAATTTCTCTCATGTTAGAAATCCAGTAATCTCTTACAATTTTACTTGACTTCATACTAATTTGGTAATATATAAATGTTAAAACTACTTTGGACATATTTATCTCAAGTGTATACAAAAATGGATAAAATGTCAAATGTGCAAATTACTTAAGAAAAAAATTCCTTCACTAAGAGAGGTGTTATTAGTAAGTGAGAAGGATAAGAACGTACACACTTCTGATCACAGTTAAAAGTGTCTTTTCAAGTGCCATTGCCAAGATTCAAGTTTTATAATTAAATTCCTATTTAACAAAGATGTGAACTAGTTTACTTAGTTGCTATTATTTAATTGATGACTAAGTCAACAGCTTATTTAAAACCTCAGTCTTTTTTTTTATAGTAAGGTATAGTTTAGATTCCTAACTTTTCATCCCACTAGAATCACCCTGTTTTGAAAGGGCAACTCAGTGTATGTTCAAACCTGTTTTCCCTTCATATTGTCTGTTTTATAACTCAGTGATGTGGTTACCATACATAATTTTTTTAATTTACTGGTTTCTTCTCTATTTCTTTCCCATCCTCTTTCTTCAGTTTTAAGCTCCCTGTAGCTGTGGTCAAGCCATCACCACGAACACTCCTCTCCTCAAAGCAAAATTTCCCAGCATATATTCATGTCAGAAGAGAGCAATAATGTTCCGCCTCCATAACTAATTCTTGAAAAATGCCACTTCAATGTAATGTATAAAAACACAGGCAAATAAGAACTTAACAAGCAGCCAGATCAAGACATATTGGGTTTTTTTACATAGTCATGTGGGAGAGTTTTTCTCTTTCTGTTTTGCTCTTTATATGGGTAAGAGATCTACCAAGGAGATACTCATGAACAAAGGAAAGTTATAGAAAGATTTATTTTTTTCCATACAAAGCTGCAGCTACAGATTTAGTTTTCAGTATTTTTGAGACATGTTTCACGTCTTCTGATGAGCCAGTAAAGAGTTTGTAGCTGAGGGTCACAAACCTCAAGGCTATGGCCAATGTAGCTCAGCATCTTCTGCAGCAGTGGCACTTCAGAAAGAGTGTAAGGTTGTCCCTCGACTGCCATTTCGCAGCCATTGATGAAGTTCTATCTAATGTCCAGCTTTAAGAACAGCAGGGTTTGGCCATACCCCAGGTAATGCTATGAATTATGGCAGCATCTCTGCTCTGCTCTGAGGCTGATGTCTCTGGTTTTCATCAAGCAGAATCCAGGAGGTAACTCAAACAGAAAGAAATAGAATTCTTTTCCTTCCGTTTGTGGCCATCGTGACTAGTTCACCATTCTGTCTCACTTCAGGGCAGTAATGAACAGCAGGAAAGAATGAGCAGATAGTTATCTAGAGATTGCATGTATTTTTTTAATAAGATTTGTTTTGGAACACATTGTGATCTGAAACTCCTTTGCAGTAACTTGAAGTTTGGGTTATATATGTTCAGAAATACATATCAGTTTCAAAAAGATTCATGCCTCCAATATTTTAGCTACAAAAATTGAGTTCTCAGGTTTCCTGCTGTCAGCTGCAAAAATGTTCTATTTGTTTTCAAAAACTCAGGATTTTTTATGAAGGTGATTTTTCATTCTTTTTCCTATATACAAATTATCTGCAAAAGATTCTGAATTTTATAAATTAAATTATTATTTGCAAATTTGTAAACTTCTTATGAACATTGCTTGGGGTTTACTTTTATTTTCTTTGTCTGTCTTCCCTATTCAACTACTTTAAATGAGGAATGAGGGAAACAAAGTACTCAAAAATCAGAGTAATCAAAAACTGGAAAATGCTTCAGGTGTCATAAAATATTTTCATATTTTTTAATTCAGTGTCTGAGGATGAATTCCTAACTAGTCACTCTAACCTAGGCAGATTACTATGTTCAATATATGTATGAAAGGAATGCAACAGAAATCTTTTATTTTCATAGGTGCCATATATTTGCCAAGATAGATTGTCCTACATTTTGTATGAAAGATGTGGGAATGGACATATAAGTGATGATGATATTTTTGCCTTATCATTCAGAATGTCACAATTCTGTTCTATATGACCCCGGTGACATTTTAAGCAGCTGAAAAGAACTATGAATTAAAGATCAAATGCTTAGTTATATTTGGGTTTTGGTTGATTTTATTTTTTTTATTTCTGTTGATTTAAAATTCATTCTCTTCAACTGAGTCCCTCGGCTAAAGCTTTGCAGACTTTCCAAGATAATAGAAATGCTTTGGAATAAAGAGCAAAATCTTCTGAGTAAATCCACACATATGAAAGAAAATCTCTGTTCTGAGCCTCTTGAAACCTGTTTGGATTACTGAGAGTTGGTGGCATGAAAGAGATACCGAGACTTTTTGTGTTGGAAGCAACAGCCTACAATGTCTTCAACAGCAAGCCTTTTGTTTCTCATTAAGCCTATTCCCATTCTCATGTGACAGGTAAAGAAATCACTGCCTTGCACATTTTTAATTTTCATATAAAAACTTCTGTTCTGAAGATAAGTGCTACATTGTCTACAATTTAAAAACTGCACAACACACTGGCACTAATAACTGCACCAGGCACCAGAAACATAAGCTGATTGTTGATAAACAGAAGACCTAATGAAACACTCTTATCTGAATTATTATAGCATTGCAGAAATATGAAATAAGGTAGATTTTCTTTGTAAATGGAGCCCCTAATTTTTAGATACATTCTCTGAGTTTTTTCACAATCCTCAACAAATAAGCATTAGAGATCTGCTGTGTGACTAGCAAATTTCTTTCTTTAATACAGATTGTTTTTCTCAGGTTAAGGTTTTATGCTTGCTGAGGAGTAAGACAGCAGAAATCTTACAGCTCCAGAGTTTTGCTCTGTGTGTGAATTTATGCAAGGTGTGAGAAAATCCTCACATTATCTCTTCACAAAAATCCAGAATATAATGGGATGATGTAAGTTTGCTTTGCACAAAGCCCACAAGTGAAAGAGAAGAGAAATATGCACATTCTTCAGGAAGTTACTACAGATAGGAAATTTCTGTAAATAAGGAGCCAAAAATAAACCTTAGTCCAAATCTGGCCAAAGGCACAAGATTAAAACTATATTTTGTTTAAAAACTATATTTTTGTGTTCTGTTGCTGAAAACAAACAAAACCCCAACTTATTCAAAAAAATGGCCAAAATATGTGGAGAAAGAAGTCCCAATGTGAAGACTGAGATATGGCAGTCACTTTTAACTATATTTAACTTGAGAACTGGGAATTTTGGTTTAAGAATTCCAGTGTAGATATCTGGCTGTTTAAGATAAATTAAGTGTTTATGATCTCATTATCATCAATTGTAGCATACTCTGTTCCATCGGTAGTGCCAAGGGTGGTGTCAATTTGAATAGGTGCCTAATTTTGGTCAATTTCTCTTTAAAATGTCGAACTATTGTGTGCTCCAAGTTCCAGTTAAGTCAGAAATAAGAATTCAAAATGTATTATTCTTTTTTCTAGAAATTACTATATTGCTATGACTTTTGAAGGACTTTTACTATTTTCCCCAGCCTTACTTATCCACCCTTGCTTTGCAGTGGGATGGACCTCATTCTTTGATGGTGTGGGACTACGAAGCACACAGGTTTGTGAGAATATTTAATGTCACTATGGCTTCTGCTCTCCTCAAGTCACAGTGGTGACTTTACTATTGCTCTTAGGTTTGCATATGGAAGAGAAATCCCAAAGTCCTTTTGTGTCTTCCATCTGTGAAGACAAACCACAAAGTTTTTTTGTGAGCCTACACTAGAATTATTATGTATAATTAAACTCTTCTAATGAAGTCATATATCATGGTTAGCTCTGATGTATTTTCCAGTAATATCCAAGACACTGTTTTTATCCACCCACATTAGCAGAATAAATAGAAGCTTTCCAAATCATTCTATAGTAAATCCCTGTCAAAGCCCTAAAAGCACACAGATGTTCAGCTCCCTGCACGGACCTCAGAACTCCATGTTTCCTTTGGTCCAGGAGGTCTATCAACACTCGGGGCTGAGCTAGCCAGAGGTGCATTGCAGGTGTAACTGGATCCAGTCTTGTCATCTGCTGTTAAATTTCCATTTGTCCTTCCTGAACTGATCTTGAAGCTTTCTGTGAGGTTACCTTGCCTCTTTCTAATGAGGTGTCAGTGGGAATGGTTGCCTCCACTGCCTTGCTCTTCTCACCTGTGCTCTGATTATGGGGATTACTGTTCTGCTCTTCTGGGGACACCCTTAGCTCCCAGTTCAGCTTCCCTCTGGAGTAGCTTCTCTCTTGCAGCTACAGACAGCCCCCAGGTAAGTGAGTCCCTATCTACCAGTACGTGTTTATAAACACAAGAAATAACCTTGAAATTCACAGAAAAATATCCATATTTTATGTACAGAAGTTGGTTAAAGACTGGGTCAGTGAATTGGGAATCTCTCTCCTTACTTCACTTCCTGGAGGCACCCACTTCAGTGTCTTCACACTTCCACACCAACAATCATTTTGAAACTTTCAGTTTAAGACTGTAAATACTCCTAGCTGTAATAATAGGGCTTTGTGCCTGACTTTTGAACATGAAACTGTACAGAGACTATTATCAACCTTCAGACATGGTTAGCTGAATGTAAGTTTGTAAGGTGACAATGATGTTTTTACTATTTCTCTTGCCTAGATTCATACAACTGTCTTAGAGATTTTTCCTTTTTTTTTTAAGAGATTGTATACCACTACTGTATTTCAGAGTCAACCATTTTGCCACTTGGGGTTTCCTTCAGTTTGCTAATATAACTTATTTGACAGGTTTTCATGTGTCACCCAGTGTTCTGCCAAATGTGGTGTTTAGTGTATCCTGCTTGTCACTCACTTCATTTGTAGCAGAGTCTAAGATATTTGCAAGGAAAAGTGCTGGAAAAGGATACAGCTGAGGCATTGTACAGTCAGCCAGGAAGAGTGGGTAGAAGTGTCACTTATCTGTCTCCTTCTCCCCATGTGGTTTTGTGACATACATTGAAGAAATGAAGTAAAAATGAAATTATGTCTGCATAAAGACCAACAAAATGTTGATTTATGATAATAAATACACATAATTACTACATCCTCGTGTAATACCCCATCTGATATAGGGTGAGGTAAGTTATGCAATGGGAGCAGTAGAAGAAATTGTTCTATTCAAAATAAGGTTACCATTTTAAGACTGATAGAAGTGTGGAAGCCCAACAACATCTCTACCCTCAGATGCTGTATCCAGCCCACATAGGTTTGCATTTCCCTCTTTCTTTCTTTTTTTCGTGGCTTTTTTTTTTTTTTTTNGTGTACTGTGAGAAGTGCCCAGGCTGGGACAAGGATCTGGGGCTTTCTCATGTGGAGATTTCTGTTCTTCTTTGGCTTTCAGCTGTAGTCTTGTTGGAGCCTTAAATACTTACCTGCACACAGAGCTCCCTAACTGACCTACACAGAAACAAGACTTAATTCAATTCAACTAGGCAATATCCCTGTATTAACTTTCAGCTACTTTTGTTGATCTTTTCCTCCTTATTTGTCTCTGTGGTTTTTTGCCCCCCCCCCCACCATGCCATTCCACAATGCTACCTCTGTTTGGGCTCACAGGAAAGTAAGACAGACCTGCTGGATGCATTGATGCCAAGGCAATGGTTACCTTAGCAACAAAAACAAGTTGAAAGCTCTCAGAATTATTTTGCTAATCAATGTAATTTTTATTCCCAGCCTTAGACAAAGAGAAGGTAAAGGCATGAATCCACAAGTAACTGTTACCACATATCTTGAAAAGCTACATATCAATATTACCAGTACAAATTTCAATATTTTAAAAGCATTTAAAATAAGTATTCTCGTGTTTGAAAATAGTTTTAAAATTAATTTTCACCACTTTGCTACTGAAAAGCTAACAAAGCTTATAACAAGTACATTTGTGCCGCGCTCTGTTCGCATTCTATTCAAATTACCATGAAAAAGAAGACCACCACAGATAATGACTGTTTTGTGCTCTATGACTAGGATCTAACACGCTTTCTAGTATCAGGGTCTTTTATAATTTTCAGAACTAGTTACCTTGAGTGTTGTTTGTCTAAGGACAAAATTTTAAAAAATAAATAAACAAGAAAGTTATTTTTCCATTTTACAGGTTTTGCAAGTGGCTATATTCTAAGAAATTATGGGGGAGGTATTCCCATCCTGTGACTTTCACAAAGATCATTTATGAGTTTTAAATATATTTCCAAAAGGAGAAAAGCTAAGGAAAAAAATTTTATTTTTTTCCCTAAAATTTTCACTTATTATATGTGTTTTATAATAGGAAAATTATCCCTAAAAATGACATCTTGTAAACTCACTTCCACAAGATGCCATTAGATGATTATAGCTGCTCACTCTGCTGCCAAAGATGAATTTGAGAGCAATGCTCATTTACTTCTTCCCTCTAGCTCTGTCAGCAAGGTATTTCCTCACCTTACTGCTGGGTGTACGAGAGGAAAAGCACCCTGTTTTCAAGGCAGCAGGTGGAACATTCTTAGACATTTTGCCGATTGAATAACAGGTGCAAAATGCATTGATTGTTTCTGCATTTCCTTTAAAGAATTTAATCCTCTGATAAAAAGGCCAATCTGATACAGGTACTCTAAACTGCAGTGTTTTATGTACTGTAAAATAGAATGCAGAGATGCCATATGTGGGTTTGAAGGAAAAGATACAAAACCACCTTTGAAAAGGGAAAAAGAAAAGTACCATTCACAAGCTTCAAAACAAAAAATGAAATCTGGGAACTGAACACTTTTAAAATGAAGATGTAAATCTTATTGAGGTCTAGAATTTTTTACTTATTTGAAACTCTGCAAAAAAATAAATAAAATAAAAAACTTTTACATTATTGAGTAGATTCAAAAAGTATTCTTCCAAATAGGATTCTCAGGTCCTGTTTACTGCACCTGGTTGACATAGAAGATTTTATTAAGGGTTGGAATGAATCTGTTCTAGTTAGAACCCAGGTCACGTATTTTTGGAAGGTATACAATGACAATATGCCTAAAAGAAATATAATGTTTGAGCAGCACTTGCAGAACTCCCTCTTTGCTGCAGAATTTTATTTCTTCTACAATTTGCATTTCAATTCTGTTGTTCAGGTCCCACTCAACAAAATTTGTTTGAGAATGTTATTTTCATCCTCTGCATACTGTAGCGTGGAAATCAAGAAGCTTCTATTAAGAAGTTAGGCAAAGACTAACATTTCACAACAGCATCAGTATTTGCCATTGCAAGGAGTTATGAAATCAGCACATATTTCTTATACACTCATAATATAAACTAACTGCAATGTCTTGGGATATTTCTGAGGATATTAACATTCTTGTTAAGATCACTGCATTGCGATAGGGAATCTCCATTCTTTCCATATTAAATTAGATACCCTTTAACACCACATCTCATAGGCTTCAATTATTAATAACCTTATAGTCTATTGCTCTAGGGATAATTTAGAGCTAATCTGGAATACATACCCCTGAAATACACCTCAGACTCACTTTTACTGCACTGCATTCCTTCCTATGTACATACAACTTGCATATATTGTCATATGAGAGGGCACATTTTGACCATAATGGTAAAAGGCATACATCTCATCAAGGGGAAAGTATAATCTCACCTCATTTTATTGACCCCATCGGACTGTACAAGAGAAACTAAAAGAAAAATTAATCAAGCCACACTAAAATTGCCCAGGACACTGTAATGACTGTTCATTGCAGTCTTTAGTTTTAGATTCATTTAGATTTAGATTCATTTCCGTAATCAAGATTGAAAATCTGATCTCAGACTCTAAATTTTGGAAAACTGTTCTGAATATGTTAATTAACTTGTCTGGTTTTTTAATAACTCTTAGATTTGTATGTGGCTTTAATAGGAGGATACTACAAAATTTTTGTCCTGCTATTCTGGTATCCAGAAGCTCTTAAAGCTTCAACAGGGATAAGACCTAGTAAAAACAAATTATAACCAGAAGAGGTTAAAAAAAAAAAAAAAGAGGACAGTTGTAAGCACACATAGTTTTAAGAGAATGAGTATCAATGAACCAGTGAATCAATGCCTAGCCACATTAAAAGAATGTGTGAGGGAATGCATTTAGGTCTGGCGAAAGTACATTAAAAGTCCAAAAACACTTTTTCTTAGCTCTCTCTGTGTGATTCTCTGAGAGGTAGAGCTACTAAATTGGATCAAAGTGCAGCTAAAAAATGCTTTGTTTGTCCAGGTCTCACAGAGCAATTCTTCAATTTCCTTTATTTATAACTATATGGTCTGGTATTATGAAGCCATTACCCTTACAGAACTCTGATAACATTACATTTGCTAGTCCACTTTCAAGGACACAAAAGAAATGCTAACAAAAATAACATACTCCAAATTATGTATAAACTTCTTGTTGTTGTTGCTAGTAACTTACAAGATTAGTAATTTTTCTGTTTTACAGAGGATTTTTGGTTTGTAACTTCCATTTTTGTGACTGAAAGGTGCCTGAAAACTATATACACTCATCCATCAAATAACACAGCTGATGCAAAATTGATACATCCAGGAGTCTAAAAATTTCTTCAGATATTCAGAGAAAAAGTCAAATAGCCAAAATTTTCTACAAGTGTACAAGAATATACTTACATAAAATTCAGGCATACAATAATTCTACATAATCCTCATACAGATTATATTCCATGGTGAACATGAGTTTACTGTTTGGAGGTAAATACATATAGATAGAAGCTAGAAATGTCTTTTTATAAACAATATGGCTTTGAAAAATTTCCTAGCAAAAGGCTGTGTTGCTTGTTGCATCTCACATACATCAGGATAATTCCTTTTCTATAAAGGTGTAGAAATTGTAGAAGAGTTTGCCTATAAAAAGACATGAATGTCAAGAGCTCAGCTGCTGTTATAATTCTTGGTTCCTTCATGTGCCTGAATACCCAAACCAACTGAGACTCTGTCAAGGTACTGCTGGATTCCTGAGAGGAGCAAAGTCTATTTTCAGTAGAGTACCTCCAAATCTCAGGAAATTCTGAAACTAAGGTTTCAGTACAAATGTGATTCCTCAAGTTCATTTGTTTTAAATTAAAACCCCCACTAAGAAAACCCACTGTGTTTTATCTTTTGCGCTAATAGAGGAACTTGAAAATTATACTGGAAGCATTCATCCAAATCCTGTTGTGTAAATTAGAGACCTGTACTGTATCTCTGACAATCAGGCTTTGTTTGTTTGTCAGGTACTCCTTGATTCATATAATGAAATGTTGTCTATAAAACCCTCTTATTTGTAATGCTTCAAATGAAGCACTGTCAACAACAAGGCTCATCACAGATGTGTATTTTAAAAATATTTGGGATTGTCCTAAATAATTTCTCATACAAAAACCCGAAACGAACAAACAAAGCACCAAATGAAAACAAAATAAACAAAAAAATAAAAATCAATCTGAGGCTACATTTTCCCCTGTTTGTTTGGGTCTTTTGTTGTTGTTGTTTGTTTCTGTTTGGTTGGTTTATTTTGGTTTGGGGGCTTTTAATGTTTAGAAGACTGCCTACTTTTGAAAGTAATACATGCTTTTTGAGACATAATACTGAGTGTACCAGTAACTGCAGTTGGGCAGTCTCAAGACTGATTGGCACTGCTTTGTTTCAAATAATTGATTCCTTGTTGAGAAAGTTCCCAAGGGGATATTGTTTTAACTGGTATAGATTTTCAAGGAGTGATAATGGTGACATGGAAGATGGCATACATACAAGAGTGAGAGAAAGATTCAGAGAACTTACTAAGGGAAATGTCATAAGAGCAACACAGATAACGGGAGAGGAAAGGCACAGAGATGGATTTAGATACCATCTTGCAGATAGCTCCCAGTACAACAAAGCACATTACACAGGAAAACTGGAGCTTATGTTGCCATAGTGAAAGAGAGCAGTGATCACATTAAACATACAGGGCATTATTTTAATCTGCCTTGTTACTTTTATCTAAATAGTCGACTGGATCAGGTCAGATACAGCACTGGTGACTTTTCTGAAAACAAAATCCACTCTTCTTGTTCTCTTCAAAATAAAACTCTTTAGGAGGACATAATTACTCTCTGAAAAAGTAGTTTTAATTTTTGTAGTACATGATTAAATGTATAATAGCAGTCTGCCAATCCTTTGTTGAAATTGACTTGTGCCAGTTGATCGCTCTATTTAGTAGCTTTAAGACATTAGGAGCTTTTTATTGGCAGAAATAAAAATAAGGGCTAACTATCCATAAACGAGCTTTCCTTTTCTGCAGATGAGGGAGGATTTAGTTGGATATGTTTAAAAGGTATATAATTTCTTTAGGGCACAGTCTGTGCGACCCTGCTGTTGGTGGCTCGCTAGATGGCGAGCAGAGGCCGCATAGCCCAGCCCAGGCCAGCCCAGCGCCCAGGGACAGACCTGGTCACACGGGGGGGCATGGCCTGCCAGGGCCGTGCCAGCAGGCTCTGCTCTTTGGAGGACATTGGGTCCTCTATGAGTCAACATTTATGTGCCTACTTTAAAAACAGTGACCTGAAACTGGAGTATGCGTTTTACAAACAGTAACTCAGAGTTAAAGTTGTCTGGATAGTTTTCCAAGCATGAGGAGCCCTTTTGTTTTCTCAGAGCAGCTCTGAGTTTTTACTTAGCTATAAAAGCCACCTAGATTATTAGCACTTTGGGTTTACACATTCATGTGCATATAAAGTTATTATTTTCCTCTTGGTCTCAGGATGAGAGTGATCATAAATGTATTTCTAAGTAATAATCTTGGTGAGAAACTGTGGAGCTACCCTCAGAGCCAGAGTCCAGATAGCACATGAAATTACTTTGTTTTGCAGGACATTTAATATTGAAGTGTGTTGTTACTATAAGTATAGGCTTCAGCTCAGCAACACACTGACCCATGGACATAAATGTCTTGCAAAATCAAAAACATTAGAGAAAAAGAGGACTGAACAGCTGAACAAGGTGTTCTGTTACCCCTCATTGAGTGTGCTTTTATCTCTTTCCAATCATGTGGCAAACAGCTACTAAGAAATTTATAGGAAAACAAAGTTTTCATTTTCTCATTGAAAACTCTTTGACCAGTTTGCTTTCAGCCTAACAGCCTGGTACAAATATTTGGGATATGGCCTCTCTTAGAGCCTTTTATATCAACGCTCAATTGTTTTCATTACATTTTATCTGAAAGTATTTTTGACATGGTTCACATGAAGCAAACTTGCTGGCAAGATGTGTGGTTTGGCAGACCTATGAAGGCCACATCTAAATTATTTTGTTAAAAGGTCTGAAACACCTGATACTAATTTCCTTAGCTATCCACACCATCTAAATTTTGGCAGCTGTTACACTGAAGACAAAACCTTGGGGTTGCTTGGCTCCAAAGCATTACAGCCATCTTTCTTCAAGGATTATTGATCAGAATATTCACTATCTGTGCAATATGGATAGACTTGAAGAGCAGTGAAAGGTTATGGTGAAAAAGATAAAAGACATATATGCTCAGGACAAGGTGGAAACAACTGCTTTCATGAGATAGAGGAGAAAATTTCTGGGGGTAGAAATAAAAAGACTGCAAGTGGTGCTCAGCAAACAAATTACTGTATAACATATGCCTCTCATAAGGAACTTGTGCTTATGCTTACAAGGAAGAGAAAGGGAAGTGAAAAGCAGCAATGAAAGAGCTGGAACTTATGTTCACCTGTGTCTGGACGTCCTCTTATCACTCTTATATGACCAGGAGGCAGAAAACTTTCTGTGACTAGATCATACCACCCAGCTATGTCAAGCAAAGATCATTACCCAAAGTCAGGGAGCTGGGGCTACAAAAGTTTAGCAACACTGAACTTCCATCTTCAGAGGGGACTCCCTTGACTCTTATCATCACATGATCACAGGATGAGAAACCTAAATAAGATTTAACCAGACTTCTTTTACCTAGAGCAGTAAGCCCTAAGTCTTTACCTGAAGTTCATGCTTTCTCATTAACTAGATGAGGAAGAAATTGCACCTCTCTCCTGTTCAGATATGCATCCTTGAGAGAAAGAGTACAGCTGTTTCCTTTGCCAAAGGCAAGAATCCTGTGGAACTATTCTGCACTTGGACAAAGGCCAGATAACTCACAAAATATCTTCACAGAAATGCCAAGAAACATTCCCATTGACTACACTTTTATAAAATGTCTGATCATTCTATAAATTCCATCCACCTCCTAGCATCAGACATAATTACTGATAAGTGCATCTGGTTACTACCTAAAAGAACATATTACTTTCATGCAGGATGTTGCCTTCTGATTTTGGCATCAGGGCATTTGCAGGAAATAATAACTCCTTAAACTTCACTGTCAGCTATGAAACTCATGAGGTTTCAGCTCTAACAGCAAACCTTTCTACATTTGTTTTCAAACAAATTTATATATGGCAACATTAAACACCCTAAGTTCTTCAACAACTGACTGCTAGGGTTTTTTATTATATCAAGAATACTTAGTAGTCTCATTTGTTCTTCTTACAAACTAGCAGAAGCTTCCATGGCTGAACTCTGAATAGTCTTACAAAAAGCAGTTTTAAGCTTTTGCTCAGCGATATTAAGATTAAAATATTCCAGACTGTTGCTGAGTGGTTTGTACAGAGCACATGGAAGCGTTGGTGTCTATACGAAGCTGAGGGCTGATGGAGATTTCTCTTGAGGAATACCTTCCTTAGCCTAATTCGGTACATTTGTTACTTTGTAAAAAGCAAGGGATAAACGCCTTGAACATTTGTTTCTTTCCTTTCAGTATATTTGTCGGAATGCGCAATTAAAACAAAGGGAGGTCTGTTGAGGAGTACATCTGGTGCGGTAGGGTAGTGGTGCACCTATTTGCCAGCTGCAGACTGAGAGGCAGATGAGCTGGGAATAAGAGTCCAAGACATTAAGCCATGAATTCTCAGCACTTTGGTTAACAAAGGACATGAAGAGGATGGTGCCAGCCAGGTGAGTGGACACTGGGAGGTGCAGCAGGAGCCGAGGATTCAAAAGGAAAAGTGAGACTTTTGCCTGTAGGTAAAAAATAGGTAGACTGGGTGGGTATAAAAGCACAGGGGTTCCTTTGCTGGGGGTTTCTCCTTAGAGGCACCAGCCCGGGCTCTTTTTGTGTTGCTGCACTGGGAATAAATGTGTTTATGGAATGAGACTTCTCAGACTTTGCTATGGGAAACCTGGGGTTAAACCAATCAGGAAACCTGGTCTGACTGTGGAGTGGGGTGCGCAGGGAGCCAAGAGGGGCAGCCGTGGGCTCACTGGAGCCGTGAAGGGGCTTCGGTCCCAGCAGTGAAAGCCTCTGGCACTGGGAGTGTGACTGCCAGAGAATCTCGTGAAGGCTCAGACTGGGAAGTTTCCTTAACAGTTCTATCCTCTTAGTCTGAAAAGTGAGTTCTCACTGAAGTCTAACAAAAACTCAGACATGACTTGCACCCCGTATTTATTTATTTTCTAGTAGCACTATACCATTTTTATTTGAAAGAAAAGCATCAGAATAACTTAAAATATGAAAAATTAAATTGTTTATTTTATTATTTGAACAACTAGCCTGGTAATGCCAATGTATTCCTCTGCAGTATCCTAAATTTTATCTATTTTTTGCGACTTCTAGCTTAATTTACATAAAATTCATGTTCAGGCTTCATGTTAACCTAAAGAAAATTCTCATAACCCCTTTTCAGTCTAGGGTTATTTGTAGCTTTGTGTTCCCATTTCCTTGTCATTAGTATGGATTGCATGGTATTTTTAAGGTCACTGGATTTTCAAATAACTGAAACACCAGACTCTTAGCTTTGTAAGTCCTAACGCTTACAAATTTCCAGCTTTCTAAGCTGAAAGTCTAGTTAATTATACCCCTAACAGTACATTTAATCTAAAGTATTCATATCTCAAATCCAACCAAAATCAAACTGGATTATTTCCAGAGGAATTGTTCAAGTACAGTTTGTGCTGATTGTGTTTCCCTTGATCTTGGTCAACCCTGATATAAAGTCTGTTAGCAGAGTAATCTGACACCCTTCTAGGAATTAAGTACATGAGGAGGGGCAGGATCCTTTCAAAGAAATTATAAGGATCACCTCAAGCTGGCAACACTTGCTCTTCATTGGTAGAGAGAGAAAAAAAAGAGCTAACTTATAGCTTTAATTAGAATAAGAGAAATTATATTTATTCTATAAAATGACTAATGAATAATTTCTCAGCCCAAAGCTGAAGATTTCATCAGGAAGGTGGAATCTTTTCTGCATCATGTTACTGGTGCTCAAGACCAGAGGTTCTTCTTGACCATCCCCTAAGACAGATACCCACAACAGCTTCTGAAAGCCTCAGAATGTAGGCCCAGAGTATATATAAAACCCAATAGAGCAGGATGTGGTCGTTTTTTGCGTGTTTGGAAGGGATGGGGACCAATTTCAGAACAGATATTCTGTGTCAGATAATCCAGGTAGTAATCCTGACCCACTGGATGTTACTGGCATTTCCAGTATAAACTTTTTTTCTCTTTACCTTTTTTTTTCTTTATTTTTTCTCCTCTTTTTTCCAAGCCTGGTTTGGTCACATCAAGGTGAAAATTCAACAGCTTTTACAAAATATTTACTCCTGTTCACAGAAATAATACTTTCTACTTGGGCCTCATAGAAAAAGGATTGATGTATTGAAGGAAATATGAAGTTGCACCGAAAGTGTTACATTTCCATTCAAAGGTTGATAACTAGTAAATAAATGTTGTCTACTTTGCTATTATCCTATGTGAACACATCTGGAATGTTCAAATACATTTTAATTTTGTAGCCTCAATCTTTTACAGTTTATTCACCTTCAATATAAAGAGCCAAAAAAAAGTGAGTGATAATGTGGGATAGAAGGGCCAGGCTTATGTTTTCATTAAGTTTTTTTCTTTTTCTGAATTTCCTAATTTAACCAAAGTTGCTCAGCAAAGAATCAAACCACAAACATTTTCTTTGTGTTTTGTAATTACAGTCTGGCCAGGATTTGAATTTAGAGAAAGTTTTCCAAAATTCTCAAATTTTTTCCTATCATACACTGAAGAAATTATTGATGGGCATCCAGAATAACAAAAAAATTAACTAAATAGGACCAACTAATGTCTAGACTTTTGATTATGACATTAGGCATTATTGTGTGGGGGAAAATTAAAAAAAAAGAAAACAACAACAAAAGAATGGAATAAGAATAAAAAGAATACTTCAGGAATGCTGAGAAGGTGGAAATTTGTTTTAAATTTTTTCTTAAGTATACAGTTTGTGAAAAATACATTCTTTAAAAATTAAAATAGATGGTTATTAGCTGAATTCTTTTCAATTTCTTTTTTTCCTCTGAGATATAGCCACAGGCCATTTAGGTGACAATCAGATCCAGGTGTAACTGTTCCAGGGGAAGGGATATTGCTGTAAATTCTGTCTAGGAGTCACCTAGGACTCCCATAAGTTTTTGCTCCATGACAGATGGCTCTCACCATGAGTGTATATGTTGTAATGGAAAGGTTGATATTATATTTGTAGGAGAAATTGTTATTAATTATGACTTTGAAGTCAGGTAAAATGCTCTTCCCTATAGCAACTGTTCTAGCAATGTTTGAAACCCACCCTCTGCTCCCAAATAAAATACTTCAATGAAGACTTCAGCCTTTCAGAGGGTTCTTTCATTTAATTCCTTTCTTGAGCACCAGAAAGGAATCTTAAAGTCGACTTACATCCTTTCTTAGAAACAGGTGGTTGGGCTTTTTGTTCATTTGTTCATTTGTTTAGGGGTTTCTTGGCAAACCCCTTCAGATCTGTTCTGGTATTCACTGGGATATAGGCATCTTTCTGAGGGCCTTAGGGCTAGGTGGGGCAGGTTTTCTTCAGTGGTTAATTAGCAAGTATGATTATCCTATTGCATCCTTCTGGAATAAATAAAAAATCTCTGATCTAATAAACCTTTTGCTGAGGTTTTCAAGCCGAGTGTTGTTGCCTTATGGTGACACCCAGTGGAGGAAAGGAACACTCCATCTTTTAAAAAATATTTATTATGCATGTATCTTGGTTTTTGAAGTGCAAAATGCATTAAAGTTGCGTAAATTGTTTTATATAAAATATATCCACAAGAAACTCATGTTCTTTCAGATTTCAGTGGAAAGCAAAAACATGACCTGTGTCAGCACAAGGTATTTTACAGTTTCCACTTTTAATAGTAATAGAGTTTGAACACAGATCAAAATGAAAAATAGCTTCCTCCTCCAATGAGCAGGGGAAAGAATAACAGTTTTGTCTAAAACTGTTGTAAACCTACCAATGATATTTGGGTTCTTCCTGAAAAAGAAGCATATTTAATTCCAGCAATTGGAACTGCTGGCAGTTAAACCTCTGCAGAAACCTGACTCTCCCGCACCAAAAAAAAAAAAAAAAANAAAAAAGCCCTTCTTTCCCTGGTATTCAACCTATAGATTTAATCTCTCTTCAGTGGAGACTAGCCAAAGAATTTTTTCAAATCCTTCTTTTTATTTTCAAAGTTTTATATTTTTAAGGTGCTTTAGTAAGTCTTCTATTGAAAAATTCTATCTATATAATGTAATATTCAGGTAATGAGAATTTTCCAGTACTTTATAGGAAACTGGGCTGTCTTCTGTTTAACAAGACCAACAGTTTGTCTGGTCTTGTTATCAATGTGATCATATTGAAATCAATGTGATCATATTGTGCCATTCAGTGGAAGTGAGGAAGAAGCACAAAAGTGCTAGTAACACTATAGTTGTATTTTCTGTTTGTAATTTTAATTGACTGAATTATGCATCTTTCTTAGTCTACTCGAAAGTTTAATTAAACATCCATTTTCACAAAACAAGCCCAGTAATACCAGCAAAGGGTTTCCACTGCAGCTTGCTGTAGTATTTCCAATGCCTCTACTCATTAATCTATGTTATAATGAAGCTTATATTACTTAGCTCAAGCCAGGAGTAATTTATTTATAATTTTAGCAGGGTACATGAAAGCACAATAAAGAGTGATTAAGGTGCTTAAGATGCAAAAAGGTGGGGAGCTGATAGGGATTCTGGTTGGAAGAGATCCCTTGAACAAGTTATTTTGCTACTTCTCTGATCTCACGATTTCTTTGTCTTGGCAACATCTCTCCTGAATACTGTTGTGAAAATTATTTTTAACTTAGCTACCACATTCCAAAAATTCTTCTGTGAGGAATAATGGTTGGTATGACTGTGAAGTCACAAGGGAGTTCAACTGCTAAGAGGTTATCTAAGACTTACAAGAACAATTACATTGCTTTTATTGGCTGTGCATGAGCGCAGGCTTTGCATTAACTACAGTGCATAGCTCTCACAAACTGTTTTCATACTGCTCAGGTAGTCAGGATTGGAGTACATTAAATAATATGAAGCAGACCTAAGCATGAATATGAATGCTTATGAATATGAAACCATCCCCTTGGAGAAGCTGCTGGATCTGAGGGTGAGCTGACTTGCATGATGTGAGGGACACTGAGATGTTTGGCTTGAGAACTGAGCAGGTATAACATATGTAAGAGGGGAAGCTGAATTTCTTTTGTGCAGCACTAGGTTTACACAGATATCCTCTCAGTATCTGATTCCATGTTGCAAAGAAAGTTTCTGTCAGAGAAATGAAGTACTTGACCTTGGCCGAAATATGTTTTCACCATAAGAGATTCTGTTAAAGGGGAAAGAAATATTTTTTTCCCCTTAAAAGACATGGAAGAGAAAAGGGATATTATTAGAGATCCAGGATGTAGTTCTCTACTGTCAGAAAGCAGAGCTCCTAGTCTCATTAGTCCTTCAGGGCACACCACATACCCAGAGTCTTCAAAAGTTCCTTTGTAGTGGTTTCCTCACAGGCTGAGGAGAGAAAGAAGGATGCTACAAGACTCATTCCTTTCCAAGCCTGACCTTGTATCTAGTTCTGGGATCACCATCCCTAGATCCTACAGAAATATATTTATCTTTTGTGGAGTGTTTTGAAGACAGGTGCTAAGTAAGGTCTGTTTTCTGACTGTTGCATAGTCTTAACTCAGTGGGACCCTGAGGGCTCAGCATGTCTGTAAATCAGGCCATTCTGTTTTTAAATTGCAGTTCTGTCAGAAAGCTCTTTGCACACTCGTAATTCAAAAACTTCTTTCCCAAACCAAAATTATGTGGGGAACTGCATGAGTCATGGGACTGGGAATTGAATATGAAGCCTTTCATCTCTAGATCACAAGTTCAAATATGCCCTGGGTCACTAAAACTTTGCCATGTACTGGCTTCTCAGCACTGTAAGACTCAATGCATACAAGAATGACAAAATTCTGCTCTTGAGGAATATGATAAAATTGCACCAAGAGGTGAAAAGAACCACACTAAAATAAAGTCCAATTGCTTTGCTGGAAAATGGCACATGTGTGTGTACATGTTATTTACCTTTTTAATTTTTTTCCTTTATTTTCTCTTTTGTTTCTTTTTTCCAGTGAAGATAAATGGAGCTGTGTGGTGAATCAGAAATGTCTATATATCCCTATCTAAGTTATAACAAAAGATACAATGTGAAGTTTCCTCAACTTTGTAGACAGTGAGATGACAAAACATCAGGGAGACTCTGACCAAAAGAGACCTGACAAACCACAGTAGTTAAATCCAGTTAAAGCTGTGTTATTGTTTTCTTATGTGTGGGATTTTTTCTGTGGTTGGCTGGGATTTTTTTTAATCTTGGATGAAATAAAAATGAAACACGAAAGTTGATTAGGATAGGTATTTATTGCAGCTGTCCATAATTTTAGATTTATTTTTTTTTAAATTTTTTACACATCAATCCTTGCAGGCTATTTTTGTGAAGGTAAATCATTGTAGATACATTTTTTCAGCTTCCCTTTTCTAAAACACTAAAAAATGGAATGAAGACCTAAGAGGGAGAACAAGAAGTCAGGATACAAAATTTATGATCTCATTCAACTTCAAGACGTTATCAGTCTGGAGGAGAAATTTAATCTTGAACATAAATTGCATTTCCTAAAAAAACATAATCTTGCCTTAAGACACCAAATGTACTGATTACAGAGAATGTCTGTGTTTACACATTTGTACAGACCATGCTGACTGTATTAGTGTCCTAGGAAACAAACTATGTGCAGCATACAGACCTGCTCCAAGCACTAAGCAGAAAAAGTAAAAGAAATTTTGAAATCAGACCCTCTGATCTCTAAATCCTTTCAAATTCCTGAAGCACATTAGCTTTACTACTGCATGATGTGTGCGGTAGTATTTCCCCTAATGAAATCTGACTAAAAGTTTAAATGAGTTTAATGCCTGAAATATATAAATAAAATGTGGCCTTGATTAAATTTAGACTTGATACATAACTTAAATGGGTAGCACAAGAGCAGCTTCAGTATCATGTGTCCAGGCTATTTTTGGCTACACTTTGTTAGAAAAGGAATGAATTTTAACATTCCACATACCTTGCAAAGAAAGGGCAATACAGGGAAGCTGCATATAAACAATAAACTACAATTTGGTTGAAAAAAACACATAATTTTTCCCCCTCTTGTTTTAAAATGCTCTAGAAGGGATTACTTTGTCAAAGGAGTTGATGTAATATTTCTCCACCCACTTTAAAATAAAGTCTGGCTAGGGCTGTCTAGGACATCCAGATGACAAACTTCATCCAAACATCCCTAGAAGTAGTATCAGTATAAGCTTTGTCATATTACCTCACTAATGTGTCTGAGCCCTGACCTGCAGGAGTCCATTCATGGGGAAGAAGGTATTTCACCTTCCATATCCTTTAAATCTTTATCTTCTTTCCAACATCAAAATCAGGTTATCCCTGCAGTGTCCTGCCACAGCCTCTGAGAAGCTGACTGTCAATTCATGCAATTTTACAATGGTTCCAAAGAAGGTCCTGCTTCACAGTTATGCTTGAAGCTTCAGTGGCACCACCATTGATGATTTATACCCAGCTAAGATACTGCACCCAAAATTCCTCCAACAGACAACTTTGTGCCTTAAAAAATCTGTACTGCCAATTTAAATCCACAATTGCCCTCTCATTTATGAACTTTATATTTAGGTTATAATTAGCAACAAATTTCCATGAAAGAAAATATCTCAAGAGAATTAGAGCAGGATTTTCTGGGAAGGGAAGAAAGGTATCCAACACTAATGTGTATTTTCTGTTAGTCATGCAGATATTTGACAATCACAGTCATGTATTTGTGAGTCATTTACTACTCTTGTGAAAGCCTTATACCAGGACTTCTTTGTCTCAGCAAGTTCCCTTCTGGTCTCCATAAGCTCTGTGTGGACACAGAACACAATTATTGCTCACTCCAGTTCTCTGTTTGTCCTGTAGACAAAAACTGATTTTCATAAGAGACCCACTTCTGAAGTCAGTAGAATTGAACCTGTGAATAGAACTGCAACTCACCGAGGTGCATGGAAAGATTCACAAAGCAAATGTTACCTGCTGAAAGCAGCATTGCAAATTTTTACCTAATGAGTCCTTGAAGGTATTCTTTACTCTGTTTAGCATCTTTGCTATAGGGCTTGCACCCTACAGACAGTGGAAATGCAGAGGGCATTTAGCTGATGATGGTGGACTTCACCAACAAGAAAGTGAACTCGTGTGCAGATGGCAGAGGTTGTCTCCAGGCACATGTCCTAAAGGCAGCAGATAAAAGGGGTGATCCTGTATCCCACAATAGTGTCAAGCCAAAACTGCTCAGACAATCCCCTGAGGAGAAAGAATCATACTATACCAGCTTCTGCATTCTTACATTCAGCAGCAAAGGAACAGTTGTGTATTGGAGAGGATTTGAATTTTTTTTCCTTAAAATCCAAAGTGGTGTCTTCCTGTGCACTAGTTTCAGTAGGGCACATCAGAAGAAGTACACAAGAAATTGCATGTACACACAAGGCTGCCCTTCAAAATTTTGCTTTTTTTCAATAAGAAACAGTTCTTAAAAGGAGAAATAATCCTTAATAACACCTTTAGAAACATTCTTCAGGTTATAGCTTCATAGTAAAACTCTACCTTAGGAAAAGTGCATCCCCTAAACAGCTTGATCCTTTTTTTTTTCTTCTTTTTCTTTCTATTTTTTTTTTATTTTTTAAAGCTCACTTTGGATTCTGCNTATAGCTTCATAGTAAAACTCTACCTTAGGAAAAGTGCATCCCCTAAACAGCTTGATCCTTTTTTTTTTCTTCTTTTTCTTTCTATTTTTTTTTTATTTTTTAAAGCTCACTTTGGATTCTGCCACTTCTGAAACGATGAACACTGTAAAATTGGATTTGAAACCACAGCACTAAATGCTTAAAATCTGATCCTTCTGTCGGGACCTGGGATAAATTAAGCTGATGTACATTATTTTTAAAGAAAGGAAAAAATATGGGAAGCGGATTTTGAAGCCTGAAGGCAGAGAACAAAACAAGTTATGCAGGTGATATAAACCATCTTATTTTCATTTTTTAAATAGCTTTCTGCTTCCCTATGGTTACTTAGACTGGAAATAATTGTCTAGAAAATACATTTTTATGTGATACCTAAAATGCCTTATATATACATA
>VZRX01002129.1:0-34382 GCA_013398075.1 Notiomystis cincta
ATAAGTTAATACACATATTCCTATTGTGCTGCTGTAACAAAATCCTGGACATAGCCAAGCTTTTTAAGCTGTCATTGGAACTGACACACTGATCAAAGCACCTGGAAAGCAAGAGTGTTTTGAAGTGGAGCTGTGCTTTCTCCTTCTGCCTTACTGGAGCTCTGGTAACTAATCTGTAAAACTATTCATGCATTTCTCCATCATGTACTCCTTTCAACAATTTACTCTCTTTACTTAATGCAACAGCTTAACCTTCACAAAAAGTGCGATGAAGAAAATAATTAAAAACTGTTTCAAAATTCAAAAATTTGGTGTTTAACAAAATTATGCAAATCCATAAATCAGTAAATGGATACATTTATTTTTTTATTAAAAAGTGGAGTTCCTTGGGATTTTTTTATTTTCCTCATGCATTTCATGTTTTCCTAGATGACAGATTTTACTAGCAGTGGTTCAAGTCATGAAGGCTGCATATTGGAACTGGCATGCACAAATACATTTCTACTCCTATACATATAAATCCATATATACATAAATTCCTATTCACACACACAAATATGCACACAAATGTTCCTATATACACAAAAAACCTTTCAGAGACCCAAATGCACTAGAGCATTGAAGCAAAGCACGAGAGAGGAACTGGTAGATCTGAAGATCAGCCACTGGCCTGGCAAGGAGATGCTTTTTCTCTGGTAGTTTGTGAACATATGCTCTTAGATGTGAGTCATATGTCAGACTATATCACACACACATCTAAAATAACACATCATTTACAAATCACAGGCATTTCACATCTAAGCATTTCTGGAACATGACTGAATCCAAATCTTTAGTATTTCAGGGAAGTTCATTGCAGAGACAATTTAACAGAGTACAAGATGCCTTTCCCAAGATACTTTCCCAAATTATCTTGGGTTATTTGCTCAATGGACAGAAAAATACTGTTCATGTCTCAAATGAATTTCCTGTCAAGACCAAGAAGTGAGAAGGACAAACAGTCAGGCTGTGGTTATATAGTCATCTCAGACATGGCTTCTCCCCAGCAGTTTGAGCCCCACCTTCCACTTGAGAGATGCATAGCTGTGCTGGTTTTGGATGGGATAGACTCGCTGGTATGGGGCTGTGTTTTGGATTTGAGCTGAAGATAAAGCAGGGATGTTTTAGTTAATACTGAGCACTGTAAACATGGAGGTAAGGTCTTGTCTGCTTCTCACCCCAGCCCACCAGTGAATGGGCTGGGGGTGCACCAGAAGTGGGGAGGTGACACAGCTGACCCAAGGGATATACCAAATTATACAGCTCACACTCACTACATAAAGCTGGGGGAAGTAGGGGATATTCAGAGTGATGGTGTTTGTCATCCCAAGTCACTGAACACCCACCTGCCCATGGGAAGCAATAAATGTATTCCTTGTTTTGCTCTGTTTTTGTGCACTTTTTCTGCTTTCCCTATTATGCTATTTTTATCTCAATCCATGAATTTTCTCTTTTTTTTTCCAATTCTCTTCTTGATCCCACTGGTGAGTGAGTGGCTGCCTGGGGCTTGGCTGCTGGCGGGGGCTAAAGCATGAAAACAGCAGAGCCAATTGGGAAGATGTATTTTTCAAACACAGAGGAAACAAGAGTATTCAGTTTTGACAAAACTGGGGTTTCCAGTGCAGCCAAAGGTCTTTCAAACACCTCAAACTATTCCATAACTCGGAGATGGGACACAGAGCTGGGGCTTCAACCACCAAATCATACCCCCCTGCAGTGCTTGATTCAGGGACACACAACCAGGCACATTTAACCCTACTCCTCTGTCTTTAACCAGCCCAGTTTCTCCAGTGGTAGGCCCAACCTCAGAGCCTGAAGAAACATTGAGTTGTAATAGGGGTATGGAATCGTTAATGGTAAAGAGTTTTGGTGTTTGAAGAGACAGAAATTCCTGTCCAGTCTATGCCCTTCAGGCACAGGAGGATGCCACACACAGCACTGACCACCCCCCAAGAGGTGACTTTTTTTTCAGTTCACCCTGAATGGAGTAGAGCAAACAGGTAACATTCAGCTGCAGAAGAAATCCATATCAGCATTTTGGCGTCCATCAAAGTAATGAGTTACAAGAGTTAAGGGTTCAGAGAAAGACACTTCCTGGTATTATCTTCCTTTAATCATTGATCAAAAACAGCAGTTTGTCAGAAAGCTGATTCTCACAAACTTTGGCTACCCACAGATAGCAAAAACACTTTTTCTCTCCTTATTTCTCTCAAAACCTGCTTTTTCTTTTCCTCTCCAGCCCTTTTTGAACCCCTCATCCATCCCCCAACACACACAAATTTTGCATTTTTCTCTGTACAGTTCTTTCTGCTTGGAAACATTTGATTACATCTCCTTTCATGGTCAGAGTTTTCTTTAAATTCTGCTTGGATTTTTTTGGCTCTTTATTCCTGAAGTTGCCATTTCTGTGAATCATTAATTCAGAGATGCATGAACAATCTTACTTGATAGGCTGTGTATTATGTTACCTCTCACTTTCCTGTGTTATCTTACATGTTGTCAAATCAGACTTCAAATTATGTCACAGCTACTCTTTCTGAATGGTTAATTTTTCACTGAGAGTTACACAGATGGGCAATTATTTTAAGGCTTGAATACCTGCCAACAATTGTAGTGGCATGAAGCTGATCTNCTTGGCTGCTGGCGGGGGCTAAAGCATGAAAACAGCAGAGCCAATTGGGAAGATGTATTTTTCAAACACAGAGGAAACAAGAGTATTCAGTTTTGACAAAACTGGGGTTTCCAGTGCAGCCAAAGGTCTTTCAAACACCTCAAACTATTCCATAACTCGGAGATGGGACACAGAGCTGGGGCTTCAACCACCAAATCATACCCCCCTGCAGTGCTTGATTCAGGGACACACAACCAGGCACATTTAACCCTACTCCTCTGTCTTTAACCAGCCCAGTTTCTCCAGTGGTAGGCCCAACCTCAGAGCCTGAAGAAACATTGAGTTGTAATAGGGGTATGGAATCGTTAATGGTAAAGAGTTTTGGTGTTTGAAGAGACAGAAATTCCTGTCCAGTCTATGCCCTTCAGGCACAGGAGGATGCCACACACAGCACTGACCACCCCCCAAGAGGTGACTTTTTTTTCAGTTCACCCTGAATGGAGTAGAGCAAACAGGTAACATTCAGCTGCAGAAGAAATCCATATCAGCATTTTGGCGTCCATCAAAGTAATGAGTTACAAGAGTTAAGGGTTCAGAGAAAGACACTTCCTGGTATTATCTTCCTTTAATCATTGATCAAAAACAGCAGTTTGTCAGAAAGCTGATTCTCACAAACTTTGGCTACCCACAGATAGCAAAAACACTTTTTCTCTCCTTATTTCTCTCAAAACCTGCTTTTTCTTTTCCTCTCCAGCCCTTTTTGAACCCCTCATCCATCCCCCAACACACACAAATTTTGCATTTTTCTCTGTACAGTTCTTTCTGCTTGGAAACATTTGATTACATCTCCTTTCATGGTCAGAGTTTTCTTTAAATTCTGCTTGGATTTTTTTGGCTCTTTATTCCTGAAGTTGCCATTTCTGTGAATCATTAATTCAGAGATGCATGAACAATCTTACTTGATAGGCTGTGTATTATGTTACCTCTCACTTTCCTGTGTTATCTTACATGTTGTCAAATCAGACTTCAAATTATGTCACAGCTACTCTTTCTGAATGGTTAATTTTTCACTGAGAGTTACACAGATGGGCAATTATTTTAAGGCTTGAATACCTGCCAACAATTGTAGTGGCATGAAGCTGATCTCCAAAGCCCACAAAACCACAAAGAACACCAAAAAACAGAAGACAACACTGAATGTAAACTCTACCAATTTTTACGGGTGGTAAAGTTTAAAGAAAAATTTTCCACATCATTAAAAAAGCCTTCAATCACAACAAGCATTTACTTCTGTACATGTGAACGTGCAAAACTGCACATTTTAAATCCCAAAGAATAACTAGAGAGAACCAAACCAACTAATAGAATATCAGTGTTTCATTTATTTGTGTATTTTAAAACAAGCACACTACTCAGGGGAGAAGTGGGGTAACCATCCTTTAAGCTTCATGTATTTATCTATGGAAATGAATAAAATACAAGCACCACTTGAAAAAGAAATGTTACCTAGAGAAGTGTAAGTGGGCCACTTTCCATGTGTTCCAGCCTGACACCAGGATGGCCAGTGACTAATAAATCCTCTTTTAACTGTCTATTATTTATCCACTGAAACTGGGACAAGAAATATGGAGTTCCTCAAATAAGCTTCTGGAAAACTATCCCTGCATTGTGGCTGTCTCCTGCTGCTGGCATTCATTGATTCTGCATCCTGACACTGCTTCTGCTGCAATGTTGTCCCACTTACAGAATAGCCCAGGGCAGAACTGAGATCAAAAGAAATCACCAAACTTACTTCTACATTCACCATGTACAATAACAGTACACAAAAAAGAGTTTATCTATGTATACAAAGTCATACAGCACCCAGCCAGGTCTGGCACTCACCTAAAACACCTGCTGCCTTCCCCTCTCTCTTCCTAAAAGCCCTCCAAAATTTTTATCAATTTTCCAAAACTCTGAAACAAACCACCAGAGGCTCTGAAAAACACACATTGAGAACTGACTTCTTGTTTTGCACTGGATGAAACAAAACAGCAATAATAAGAATTAAACAAGACAGCCATGTAAAGCAGACTTTCAACAGAAAGCATTGCCATGAAGCAGTCCACACTTCAAGGTGCACAGGGAGAAATCTTTCATATCCTGAAGAATCATTTATAGAGAGACATGAATATTTGGCTCCAAATCTATAAATAATTAAAGAAATTGATAGTTAAATACAAGTCAGTCTTGTCTGAAAAGAAAATTCAGAAACTGTTGCAAGCACTTCTTCAATGACGTCAACTTTCTCAAGCACAGTACAGACTTCTCTCAGCAGTGAAACATGGAACATGTGATGTTCCATAAGCAGACTCAGCAAAGGCTGGTGCAGAACCACAAGTTTCTAGCAGAGTGCTCATTTTACCAGGACTTTGTTCAGTACTCTAGTAGAAAACACCAGCAAGTGCCATCTCCATACAGTGTATACCACTAGAATAAAAGTGAAGGAGAGTTCAGGCAAACTGTAAGAACAAACCCTGCTATTATTTGAATACTTCCCTGATTTTATAATAATTTTGTTTCATGGTGGGGGGTGGGAGGGAGGGTGGTTTCCACATATGATTCTCTTTCCTTTTCACCATTTCTTTTCTACAAATTTAGGGAATGGTCATATTAGTAGAATATCTGCTACACAATTGAGGAAATCTTGATACTGCTTTCAGGTGCATGAAACTGCATGTTCATACATGAGCACATGACCAGGCCTTGAGAGCAATAAAGATCCTTCTTGGCATGAGTGTCCTCCTAACCAGTTACAGTCCATGAGTAAATAAGGATTGAGAAAGTGAAGGGAACACACCAGAACATGTCAGTCATTTATGATTAGCAAGGCAAACAATACACTCCAGTGCTAAATTTTAAAATTTCATTTTGATAAATCAATTATGCTGACTTCATAAACCATGTACAGTTCTGATTCCAGAGCCTGCAATAATTAAAGATATAGTCAGGAGCTGCTGCAGTGACTTTCTATTTTCGAGGGGAGTGAAGTTAATTAACCTCTGGCTTTCCACAAGCATTAAAAACAAGAAGCAGCCTTCTAGACTGTGGTGATTTGGCCAGAACTGGTTTGCTAAAGCAGCTTATCTATTTACCATCACGTGGACTACCAAATGCATGTTCAGCTCTTCATAGAGGAAGGACTGACTGTTCCTCCAGCTCATGACTGCTTCACCCAAAACAGTCCCCAGACTGGAGTGGAGGTATTAATGGTAGTAGTGCACCAGCCAAAGGGAGGGAAGGCTGCACATCTCACAGAACCATGAGCTCAGTGAATGACTTTACACAGCAGATAGCAAAAGAAGCTGTAGTTAGCACAGAGACAGGAGGCATGAGGAAAAGCAATGTACTACAGGGGAAATCAGGCATATGATGAACTAAAAAAATTTCATCAGGAATTAATGAGAACTCTTCTACTGCTCTCATTCAAATCAATGCTCTCTGAGCAGAATATCAGCAGAACTGTGCTGGCTTTGCAACTAGGCTAATTACTACCTGGACTGAGAAAGATGCTCCACTGTTTTGATACTTGAAAGAGAACTTGGTTGGCAAGCTCTGTATAATTAGTTTCCTAACAGGAGAAAGGATTTCAGATGTAGCATGCCTTAGGAGGAGGAAACATGAGAGCTCCATATATATAAATACATTTTTGTTCATTCTTTTCTGTCTGGTGACCTCCCCTTTGTCTTCCTGCACTGTAAAGGATGATTTATCATTAATGGCATAATGCATATTATTATTCATTAGCACTGTTTGTCTTATGTCAGCCTATCTTATCTTGTTGACTTTCACATTTCTGTCAGAGAGATTCACTATATTTAAATATATATATAAATTGCCATTACAGCTTTCTTTTAAAAGAAAACTGCTACTACAACTGACCAAAAAACTATCATTAAAACAATTTTCAATGACAGTATGTCATTGAAAGGCACTCTGGTTTTGCTAGGTATTATTAACTAATTTAAAATAACACCTGGAGTAGTTTTTTTCTTAAATCAAAATATTTTATTTCACAGCAACATCTGTTGTAAAATATATTTTACTTCATTTATTCATGAGTGTTCTCTATATTCATTCATACTATCACTGACAGTAGATTTCCACTGAGAGCCCAGAATGGCAAGATACCAAAATCACTTGATTTAGTATTACAGTTGAATATTTAGGTTGTACAAAAGCATCAAGGATGTCATTAACTACTAATATTGCCATGCTGCTAATAATCTGAAAATTGAGTAGAAGTCAAAATTAATTTGGTGTAGAAGAAAAAATAAGACTTTCTTAAGTTAAGCCCTACATAATATTTTACCTCCATTCTACAGTAAGTTTTGGAAATATTTCAGTTTTGTAAACATGAACAATGCAAAGTGCTTTCTCTCTCTCCTCTGGTTATGCTGTTTCACATTCTCTTATTCACCAGAGCCAAACCCTCCATGTCTCCACCAGGAGCTTTCCCCATCTCACATAGGTCTATCTGCCCCCTCTAGAAAACCCAAAACAGTCCCACAACAATTATTTCTCTCTCAGGACAACGACCCACATCAAGAAATTATTAGCAGCTTCTATGGTACAGATGCACAAGGCAAGTGTGAAAGTAACTTCAGTCCTTCCTTCTTGGGTTTCTCAAACACCACAGAAAAACTATTTTACCACATAGTTCCAGTGACTAATGGCATGCAGCCATGAGAGCCCTCTTGGACAGCCTGCTGTAGAGGAAAGAATAAGCTATGATAATATTTTATAGGAATTTTTAATAAGCATCTCTGGTCTACTGAACATTTTGGTGATATTCAAACCTGAGAAATCTTCTAGACTTTACAATATCTAAAGTATATTCCAGGAGTTGTTACATTACTAGCACTGAAGAAAAATTAATATTAATAAACAAAAACAAAAATACAGATGGAAAGAAGAAAATAAAAATTCACAGAAAATAAATTCAGATATATTTCAGTACTATTATTATTGCCATGTAGCCTGAAAGATCTAAAATAATCACAGGACAATGAAACCTGAAAAACATTGACTAGAAAAAAAATTTCTGCTAAATCCTAGCATGTGTAAAGTCAAAGAGAAAATTTTAGAACTAGGTTCTATATCTGTACTGATTGTCAGTGGTCTTAGACACAGATAGCATATAATTCTAAATTCTTTGGTCTGAGAAAGCTACCACTGTAGCATTTCTCTATATGGAGAGTTTATGAGACTTTACAGTAAGTTTTGGCAAGTTTTTCCCATATAAACATTATGTGGGCCCATCCATCACATAAATGTATTGAATTAATGACACTACAACATTTTATAAAGGAGACAAAATCCATTCCATCTTCCATCTTTCCTGACAAAAGTTCTTTTCTAATTTCAAAGTCCTCCTTTCAGTGATCAGAGACTAGATTGCCATTAGCTACATTTCATGTAAGAGACAGATCAGAGACACAGATATCTCAACATTTGCCATTCCTGTCTGAAGTTCCCACCAATGCATACTCCTTCTCCAGGCAAGTTAGCACCAAAAAAAAGTCATACTCAACTGCAAAAACAAATGAAAGAGTGAATGTAAAAAGACATTTTTGGAAAGCTAAAGTACATATATGAAAAGAACAGCATTTCTTTTCATTTCTAGGACCATAACACTTCTTTCTAAACACTGTCTAAAAGGGGAGCATTTAGGCTATTTGCATTTTTTTATATAAAAAATATTCCATGAAAATCTGATCCTGTAAGCTGAAATTCTAATTTATATGGCACAAGGCTTTAAATGCCTGTCTACATTTAAAGCCACATTCATTTAATAGCCAGTCAGCCCACTCCACCTTTAGCTATCTCTAGAGGGCAAAATGGATTCCCATTAGTAATGCTCAGAGTTGGAGAAAGCTCTGACCTGTGCACAGGGTTTATCAAGGTCTGCTTTCTCTGCAGCAGCTACAGATGGGGGCAATCCTCAAGAGACTGACTCCTGCTGTTTTCTTCTGATGAAGTAACCTTCTGCATCTCCTCTGGATTTTATGACCCAAAATACAGCTCTCATCAATAATCAGAGGAAAGAGACATCTAACTTTTTCTTTTAAGTGTTTGGGCTTTTTCCCCCAAAGACAAGGCTAGAACATGAGGATTGAATCCATTAAGGTGCAATGGTGGAAATGGCAACACCATGCATTCCATCTTTGTAGAAGTAAGGGGAATACTAGGAAAAAGAGCTGAGAAAATTCTTGCCAGGGATGGGAGAGTAGGCTCTTCACACAGAGGCCCTCCACAATCTTTAAAATATAATCTTAACTATGAAGACAAATAGAGCCTATCAATAATACACATATTCCACATGACCACTTACTTACATGAAGGTTAAAGTTCTGTGTGCAGCCCTGATCCAGAGTCAGCCCAACACAACATTGATGTTGATGGTGCCACTCTGTTTACACTTTTATTATGTAAATTAAGGGTGTAAATTTTGCCTTAAAGAAGTACTAGATATGATGCTGTTTCTGTAACACCTATGGTTTGTTTGTGGTATGTTATTTTTTTTTCCTTTTTATCTCCTTAACAGAACAGCAATCCTTTCCTTCTCATAGGGTAGAATCTGGAGTGGTTTCCTTTCCATAGAGATCAAACTGTGTCCTATAAATATTGCTTCTACTACATCTACATGATCTAAGATAATGGCTGTAATAAAATAGACAATGAAAAATAATGAATGAGCTCAATTGAAATACAGGAGGCTTTGTCTTACTGGTAATAACCAGAGGATGCCATAAAATAAAATAATCTCTTAAAACTTCCAGTCCACAAAACTAGTCAATAGACATAATGATAAGCACTTGCTAATCAATAGTGATAAGTCAGTGTAACTTAGCTGACAGATGCTTCTTCAACAATTGTTTTTCTAATACCTAACTGACTGGCATAAACATATCAGGCCAATGCTTTAATAAGAAAGCCCTTCAGTAGATAACAGGGTGGCAGGATGAAGACAAACCATACCACCCCATTACCAGTCACCTCAGTCTGTTCTATATTTTGCAGAACAAGGCCTCCTCAGGGACACTGCTGGTACCAAAACCTTATTTTTACATGAGGTGGGAGAATTTTTACATAAGGAGAATCAACAATCTTTGTCAAAAGCAACTGAATGCTGCAGCACTCCAACATGCTTTCAGAGAATGCAGAAAAACATCAGCTAGTGGAGAAAGGGGACATCTGAGCAACCACAGCTTTGATGTCTGTAATAGAGGCAGAGAAAAAATAAGGAAAAGTTATTTTCTAGACATTTACTTCAAGTGAATTGAACTGAAATGGCACATGTTGTTGACCATTTTTTCAAGTGTATTCATATACTTTCACAGCAGAAACCTTATCTGTGTGTGGGCAGACTTAAACAATAAAAATACCCTTTTTAGCTATAACAGGCTGCAAGACTCCATCTTACCTTTAACACATGTGGCTGTTCCCCACCCCTCTCCATTTCCACGTGGTGCTGTAGGGGGTCCCAGCCCCACCACTGTGGCCAGGCCACCTGCCTCTTTGGGCTCCCCTTGGTCTCTCCTGTTCTCTCCACTCAGACACACACTCCTTGACCACCAAGGTGCTCTCTGGCCTATTCTCATTTCTCTCTATACCCCTGAGGTTTTTTCCCAAGGAGAGTGAGGTCCACTGCCCTATTTGTTAAATTTTCAAATCTGCACTTTGCTGTGCACATCAAGGAGCAGCACTTCATTTTCTAGGACTTTGCTGTTGCTGAGTGATGGGCTGACCAGTGCTGTGTCACACTGCACTCTCTGAATGATGGGATGGACCACAAGTATCTACACAAGTTCCCCTTCTCCCAGGCTCCCTTCAAATAATATTTTTATTTATTGTTTCTCATCTTTTATGTGGATTCTAAGCTTCTAAGTCAAGAAAGTTATTTTTAAAGCCTGCTCCCTTTAAACTAGCTAATCAAATTCAAGGCCTTGGGACCAGTTGCAGGCAGGAATTTCAGCTTGTTGATGCTGTTTTAAGATACTTAGTTCTATCATAAAATCAGACAAGTTATAACAGCTGCATAACTTCACTGCAAAAATGGAGAATACCTGAGATTTTTCAAATGCCTAATAAGTCAGGAAGGGGTTTGCTGGAGTGTTCTTTTTAAAAAGGTTAATCAGTCATCTACTTTCAACCTGGATATTCAGGACAAACAAGGGCACAGGTTGTTGACATAGAAGTTACCACCTATTTCCCAAATTAATGGCCATGGTCAACCCTCCTGACATGGCCAAGCCTTCAGTACTGATGGAGAAGCCTTGTCTGTGCAATACAGCCATGAGGGAGATACTTCTCTCACAAGTTTATGAGCAACATCAGCATCTCTGCCTTCAGTGGGCAAGAAACACTTTTCCAATTTGCCTTTTCCCCCTAAAGCAACAGCATAAAATACACACATGAAGCCCTTTCAAATAAAATAAAGTCCCTTAAAGTATACCTGCCTCTCTGGAAAAGTTGAAAGAGTAAATCACATTAGTAAGGGTATCAGTTGCCTGAAGCAAGATTACTTAACAAAATTGAGAGCCATGAGAGATGCACTGTGCATCTTAAACAACCCCAGAGAGCAGCAGACATGGCACAGAACAGGACCTGACAGAAAACAGCACCTGGAGGTCAGGGGGGGCACTCGAGGCTCTCTCATGTGAAGCTGGAGGTTTAGGCTCTCACTGCAGTGTCTGGCCCCTAAGGTGTTACTCAAAGTTTTCACGTGCTGCAATAAGAAGAAATTAGGAACCTCTGAAGTAAAAGAAGGCCTCTGAGGAAGGCTGTCATCCCTCATCCCCTGCACAGCAGGAGGGCACTGCTAGAAATAGATCCTAATATTGGGCTGGTGTACTCCTCATCTGGCTGCTCTGGTCACAAGGAATTCAGATTTGTTTGATGTTTTAATGGCTTCAACAATGTAGCAACACTTCAGATACTGACCCCACTGTGTAATCTTAACAGAACTCCTGAATCATGGAAATGCAAACACCAACACCGCCTGGAGTTATTTTTTATTTCATAACAACCAAATTTGATTGCCACACCCTCCTAGACATCTCATCAAATCAGACACAGAGGAACAGAGACCATGACGTGATATTTCCTGGTCTCTCAATCCCTGCATGTGTATGTTGAGTGAAGTAGAGGGATTCTTCAGATGCATTATAAATTACATTTGAGTAACAAGGCAAGGATGAAAATAAATTCTGCCAAAACTTAAGCAGATGTGTAAAGATACCATTTAAAATATTCTAGTGGTATTATCTTCCACATTTTAATACTCCCCCAGTTAACTGAGCAGATGACTCCTTTATCTCACAGTAGACAACTGAAGGTGCTTCATGAATGACAATTCTGAGAAAAAACATTAATTATATCTGAAACACAGTATACTCCAAATCCAAAAGATATTAGCTGACTTTTCACTGCTGGTAATTATATTTTTTTTAAGAGAGTTCTAAAATCAGTTCCTATAATTCCTTATTATAAGGGTGAAAACAAAATCAATCAAGAAGTGTTTATCCTTCTGTTTTGCTTGTGGGGGTGGGGGGAATATTACACAGTAGTGTTGGCTGGCTTGTAGTCAATTCAATATAACTTTACTATGGCAACAGTTGCATCATTTCGTATCTCACAGTCTCAGATGAAAAAATTAAACCAGCACCTCCTCCTTTTATTCCTGCACTTTGATCTTTTTGGAGGTGGACTTAAAAAGCACTGCTTCCCAGACTTCCATGTCACTGAACCTGTGCTTATAAGCTTTCTAACTGAGTAGATTTTTCCCATTAATCTAGTAAAAGCATTTTGCTCTGAAAGCTCCTTTGTGCTACATGGTACATCCAGTACTTAGGGGGTTAATGCATGAAATGGATCACTGGGTTGAAAATAGAAATCACTGTTAAAAAAACGTGGTACCAGGAGAATTAGGCACAACATAATATTGTAACCACTGAGAATTCTCAACAGTAAAATAAAGCCTTATACTCCCAGCATTTTCATTAGTTTTCCAGTAGTGCTGGACGCAGTGTGAATTACAATGAGCAAAAAAGCAGTGGTTGCTCTCTTTAAAGAACATGCACTGTATAGGGGGAAGTCATTTCTTCAGATCATACTGTGCTGGTTATTGGTTTGTATATGCTGGTATGCATTTTAGCACTTAGAAATTATATTTCTCTTCATTACAGGATTCTGCATATAGCCTGGAAAACAATACGTGTTTAGAAGCTCTCAAAATGAATCTCATTGTAAGGTAAATATTAGTTTAGAAGTATAAACAGTGATATAAATCTGTAGAAAGAGCATTCTGCACCAAATTTTTCATTGAGAGGAGTTTTTTTAACGTCTGGACAGGATGTGCTGTGTTTTTGTTAAAACAACTGCAGAAGATAACATTAAGATGATTAAAAGCCAAAACTGGATAAAAATTAAGGTTAATATAAGCTTCTACTACAGAATGTTGTTTTGTTATTAGTTAGCCATCCATCACAAGAAAAAAAAAAAAAGGAAAAAAAATAACAAAACAACCAAAAAAAGCCCCAGGAATAAACTCATTTGGGCAAATAGAGGATGTATTTGATGTGGTTTANAAAAAAAGGAAAAAAAATAACAAAACAACCAAAAAAAGCCCCAGGAATAAACTCATTTGGGCAAATAGAGGATGTATTTGATGTGGTTTAATCCTGGCCCAGTCCAAACCAGTACAGTATTAAATACCATCAATTATCTTGGAAAAGAGGCAAACAAGCTTATGTGAACAGAACTATTAATTTCTCTGAAACCACTACTTATATAGCTCCTTAAGAATTAAGCAAATGATCTGTATTTAAAAGAATATTTGAGCTGGTTCAGGCCTTAGCTTGAACTTTCTAAATTCTTATTTGGGCAATCTGTAATTAGGGGTCAAAAAAAAAAAGCCCCAAAGAGTATGTGCTCTCTGACCATTTGCTGAGCATGTATCTCTGTTTTCAGCTGCAGGATATTATCTAGGAGACCAAGCTCAGATCAACCTGCAAAACCACTGGAAAATGGGAGTTTCTTATTCTAAGAACCCAACCAGCCTAGACAAAATTGTCCAGAGCCTGCAATATGCTCTATATCACAATATGCTCCTCCACTGGGAGGACTCTGGTATTAATTCAGTGATGTGCCACCAGAAGAAGTTTGTAGCAAGTAACTTCCTCAGAGCCTAACTTCATTCAAATCCCTACATCACAGAAAGCCTGAAAAAGTGCTGAAAACCAACTGCTTACCTCCTAAACCTCCTAAACCTACCCATCCTACACAATATGGACATTTCACATCTTTTACACGCAGTGAATTTCAGTGTAATTCACAAAAACACTGAAGACTGCTGGAGAGAGCCTCTGCCCCTGCTCAGACAGAATTGCCTACAGCAGCCTGCCCAGGACCATGCCCCATCAGGTTTTGAGCATTTCCACAGATGGAGACTTTACAAAATCTTTTCCAGGATCTGATCACCCTTAGAGAGAAAAAGTTTTTTCTTTTGTCCAGATGGAACTTCACAGGGTTTTTATTTCTACCTCTCGTACCATCAGTAGGCACTACTCCACCATCCTCATTCTCTCTATTTAGGCATTTTTACACAATGATAAAATTGCCCCTGAGCCTTCCCATCTCAAGGCTCATTTAGTGAACCACTCAGAAAGGTTGGTTCTGTCAATTACAAAAGATGCAACATGCATTTACTGCATTTAACAGAAAATGTCTCATTTCCAATTAAAAAACATTGCCTAGGACTTCAGGTGTTTTTCAACAAATATTAGAAATAAAAAAAAGTGCATATTAAGGTAATCTGTTAAGAGTACTTATGTTTTTCCAGGTGTTTAATGTGATTGGAGTACTACATTTTGCATAACTTTTGGATTTTCTAGACATTAAAAGAGAAGAAAATAGAAAGGGAAGCCTGTGATTTATCAAGTGGTTTTTCAAGAAGGAAGAGTAATTTTCCTTTACAAGCCATCTGCACAGTTCACCGTGTAAATAATTTTCTGTTCAAGACAACAAAATCATATTTTACTTGTGAGTTTAACATACACAGCACAGTCCCTCCTCTATTATGTTGCACCACCAGAGGACTCATTAAGAATTACCAATTAATGCAACAGCTAGCAGGCACAATAATGCAAGGACATTTACACCTTAAAAGTTTGTTCTCTCTCCTCTATTTTTAGCCATTTTCAGGGAGGAGTGGACAACATACTCATATACAGTTTATGGATGTTTTCTACTACAAGGTTTCTCCTAAAGACAAATTGTGATCACCTTCCAATGGCACCTCAGGAAATCTCCTGAGTCTTTATTTATTTATATGGAATCCATCACTGCGAAGTCTGGGAGCACAAACAGATTAAATGCACTCCCTGTGTGCACCAAGGCTGCTGTTGTTGACATTGCCCAAGAGAGAAACTCTAGATTGTACATTTTTTTTTATCCCCTCAAACCTGAGCACAGCAGGGAAAGTGTGAACTGAGATTTCCTTCCTGAGACTAAACCACACTATTTACTGAGCATCCATCACAGACCAACTGATGGATGCTTAAGCTGAGGAGAACACAGCAAAGCTTCAAACCTTTAATTTTCTTAACACCTTGATACATAGTGCTGGAAAGACAGAAAACCCCAAAAAAAAGCTGCTTGGAAAAGAAAATTTTAGCTAAAAACAGTTTACTGGTTTTAAACTGCAAATACATAGCTGGGTTTTTTCCCCAAATAAAAACATGTGCTTTCCCCTGTAATTTCCTTGGTGTGGGTGCCCTCTACCAAAGCACTTGTAATTGGTGCATTTTATTTTAATGGTCTGAGATTCAACAGGGCAGTTTCAATGCTGCCAACCCAGCATCACCTCTGTGACACAAACAGAGCAGCCCAGCAGATCACAAATCTATGGAGAAAAAAGAAGAAAAGATGACTTTCCAAGGAATTCTTCTGCATAGAGTATAAATTAGCATATTGATAAAGCACTTGGGTCAGAAATTGCTCTCCATCATATTTTTCTGTTACAGGGAAATTCAAGGATATGTTGTTCCAGGTATGACAAATTGTCTTCTGTGGGCATTTAGTTTTCACAGATAAACACGAAAAAACTTATCCCTTTCAATAACCTGGCAAGAAATTGCCTAATAATTAGGTAGCACTATTTATGTTTAATAGCCTGAGGGATTTAGGGCTTCCACCTTCTCCAGAAGTGTCACACCTGTGCCCTTTTAGCATTACATAGTAGCCTACTGTTCTCATTAGAGTCTGGAGATTAATATTAATGAGACAGATTCTCACTGGAGGCACACTAACTTACATGACTTCAATTTAAATTGTTGAGTGCAACTTATAGTGAGAATATACCTTTATTACTATTATTTTTTAAGAGCTTTCAGGTTCTTCCTTATCTCAAATAATGTCGGAAATAATTCAACCTTGATTAAAGCCAGGAAAATAGTAATCAGAATATCAGAATGCATATTAAAAGGAGATTTCTGAGTCTGTAATCCTTTTCTCTTTGACAACAGATGAGCTGGTTTTGACTCAGGTAGACAAGCCTTGAGTAAGTAAATTATTTGTAAATACAGGGGTTGAGGAAGCATATTACTTACGATTATCAGACTTCCTAATTCAGGCAGCCTTGTAAGAGGATTGTGATTACACAGTAAAAAATTATTTTTCCTGTTATCTACAGCAAGGAGATGGAATCCAGCTTTGCAGAATGGGTTTTCTGACTGTCTCATAAGGAAGGAAATACGATGCAATTCAAGATTTAAAATTTCAGTCACCTTTCAGGGTTTCTCCAGGAACTCAATTTAAAACAGGAAAATTTGCTCTGCTGAGAAGAAAAATCCACTGTGGAATAGCAGTGTATTAATGATATATGCATAGTAATGCTTTGATTGCTGAATCCAAACATGCAGATCAAACACACAGGAACATTTGGATAATGCCTCTGTAGCAAAATTAAGGTGTTTTTTTTGAGGGCTGGGCTGGGTTTTTAGTCAGAGGATATGCAAAAGTAGGCTTGCACAATCCTCTTAGATCTTCTCCAAGTTACTCCCAAATTTTCTGGCCTATTTTAGCTCTATTTGACAGCAGAAGAGTGGTCTGGAAGACATCACATTTCAGCAAGTTACAGGAAAATTAGAGGCTGGGTAAAACAAGGGGAATATAAAAAGTGTCCCTCTGAGGGAACATCAGCAGACTGATCCAGTGCTCTGGCTGGACATGGGACATTGTTGCTTCCTAGGTCATCTGGAAGAGACACAGAATGCAATAAAGGGAACAAAGAGCAGTTTAGGACCTAAACTTCAAAAAAAAACCCTATTTTTTAAAAACTCAAGCTTTTTTTGCAGATGAAAGTTGAGCTTCTAGACAACATAGCAAAATTTATGGGACAGCTTAATTCTGCAGCTGTGCACTGACACTTCTGAAATACAGCAGCTCACTGTCCTACTGGAAGTTGTTCTAAGCTGCATTATTCTCAAAGCCAATATATCACAGGGTGATGCCAGCCTAAAACAGTTGGCATTTCCCAGATCCTTCACATGATCAAACATTTAAAAACAAACAAACAAACAAACAAACAACAACAAAAAAAACCAACCAACCAACCAAATCCTCAGAAAATTGCCTAAGCAGGTTCTGAGAATGCTTCTTTTTCTATGTAAATAGGAAGTTCACCAAATTAGCTCCCTAACATAAGTAAGGCTCCTAGATTTGGGGAAGACCTCAACTAAATATAATTTGGATTTTTTATTTATTCTTTAATAATGACCCAAACTCAATTATTTCCTCCTGCATAGGTTTCTATGCTTTGAAAAAAGTAGAATATGTCAAATACATTTAAAAGCCTACAGCAATTTTGCAAAGAGCTTCATTACTGGCAAAGGTGACAGGATACAGCAGCCCTGCTCTGAATGCAGGTTATTGCATTACCAATGTAGCTACACCAGATTGTTTTGCATTATGCCCCAGTGGAACCACAATGAAAAATTAGCTGTTCCACATTACAAATTATCTTGTTTTCAGCTACAGCAGGTAATGGCATTTCAAGGTGCACTTACAGCATACAAGAGGAGGGAGGGAAAAAAATCAGGCACTTAGCCTGTCTGCTTCACAATCTCGTTCTTTCTCTGGATTCTATGCTAGCATTTGTAAATAATTCAGATTTGCACTCTTACTTTGCAAAATAATAAAACTACCTGAGATCTAAGAAGCAATTCAGTTTTAAATTTTTGTTTACCACATATTTTACAGCATGCACCAGAGAGGCTCCCAGACAGAAGAGCAGCTAGTGCAGGCTTCCCTTGGGGGATGCTTGAAAGTGCCAGGGAACAGCAGAGCAGGCTGACCACGAGCTGCCTGCAGCAAGGGGATGTGAAGGAGAGCCTTCCAAAGAGCCACCCACAGCTGCACAGGAGTCTGTGCCTTCCTGGGACACACCCAGGTCCAAGGGTGAAAGCACCAGGCTCCCTCCTGCAGTCTGACTCTATCCCATGGACAGCAACCTGTAGCTGTCAACAAAGGCTAAATAAACTCAATCCCTTGAAGTTTCTTCCCTTGTAAACAATTACTGTTTGTTGTATATGATTTTTATTATGATGGCTATTAATAGTATTTTTCTGTCTGCTTTGCTTCAGATCATTTGAGTTTGAAATCCTCTTCCAGAGAAGACACCAAAGAGGGAGGAACAAATCCCAGTGCATCCCTTTATATGCATTCATCACACTCCTCAGTCTTGCAAGGCAAATCAAGGCAAAATCTTCCCAGAACTGGTGTGCTTTAATCACATTTTCATTGTACTGAACGTTTATATTCCAGCCATAATCCTTCATTACCTGCAACCCTTTCCTTCATAAATATTCTTAGATAGGATTTATGCATACAGTTGTAAGTACTTATTCCTGGTTCCATAAAAAAGTGTAAAATTAACTCTAATCCTCATAGCATCATTGATACTTTTGTTTATCAATATGACTGCTGACAGTTTGACATTCAGGCCTCATTTACCTCAGAAAACACAGCAGCCCAGAAGCATTTTGTGTCTGGGACACTATAAAAGACACTGTAAAAGAGATTTGCAAAGTTTTTCTCTGCTAGAAAAAAAATATATAAACTGTTCCCTGACATTTCTATTTTAGGATGGGCAGGGAATGGATTGAGAGCACACATGAGGAGAAAGACTTGGGAATGCTGGTTGAAAAGAAGTTCAACATGGCAATGTGCAACTGCAGCCCAGAAAGCAACAGCAACCTGGGCTGCATCCAAAGCAGAGTAGGCAGCCGGGGACGGAGGGGACTCTGCCCCTCTGCCCTGCTCTGGTTACACCCCACCTGGAGTGATGCATCCAGCTCTGGAGCCTCCAACAAGAAGGACATGGACCTGCTGGAGCAAGTCCAGAGGAGGGACACCAAGGTGTCAGATGGCTGAAGCACTTCTCCTATGAAGAAAGGCTGAAGGAGTTGGGGGTTTTCAGCCTGGAGAAAAGAAGGCTCCAAAGAGACCTTGCAGTACCTAAAGGGGGTCCTAAAGAAAAGCTGGAGTAGGACCTCTTGCATGGGAATATAGTGACAAAACAAGGAGCAATGGCTTTACACAAAAAGAAGGTCAGTTTAGATTAGATATTAGGAAGAAATTCTTCACTATGAGAGCTGTGAGACAATAGAACAGGTTTCCCAGGAAAGTTATGGATGCCCAGTCCCATGAAGTGTTCAAGGCCAGGTTGAATGGGACTTTGAGCAACCTGGTCTAGTGGTACAGGTTGGGGGCAGGGGGGGTTGGAGCTTGATGATCATTAAGGTCCCTTCCACTCTCATTTAAAACTTGATTGCAATGTCTCTGAAACTTGAGGGATAAAAAACCAGAGCTGGTATTCAAGCATAAATGAAGGGTTTAGTCTTCCCATCAACACGTGGGAAGCATTTCCATAATCAGGGCAATTAATCCTAAATTCGCATTCTTACTTTGTCTAACCAACTGCCAGCTACAGTTCTTCAAACAAAACAAAAACCAAGGATACACACACAAACAAAAAGCCCCATGCAAAACCACAAAATAAACAAAACAAAACAAAACAAAAAAAGAACAAACAAAACCCACAAAAAATAAAAACCAAAGGCAATATAGTTTTGGTACACCAGTAAGTAAACTATAAAGTGAATCTTCCACTCAGGTTTGTTACACCCAAATTCCTGCAACATCCTCTCTGTAAAGATAAGGAGCAGATGGATATCCTTTTCTCTTGCCCATGTGTCACAAACCATGACTAAATGCTAGATTTGTCCAAATTCACCACATCCAGGCACCATTTTCTCTCTCTACTCCCACACCCAAAAGGCACAACTACAGGGGCTAAAGGAGCACAGCACCAACACACCTCAGCTCATACAGGAATGGCACATGAGAACACAGCTAGAAAAGCATGGTGCAGTTGTGTGGGATAGGATAACAAGGATAACAAGGACAGCCAGCATTACAGGATGAGCTTTGACAGGACATGAATGACAGAAAATATGAGAGAAACAGAACTGTACAAGCAGAAATAATCATATTAAAATCCCAAAGATGGAATTAGAGGAATAAAATATTATCAGAAGCCTGAAAACAGAGAATGAGAAGGAAAGAAGACATAGCCTTCAATATTTTAAATTTGCATTTGCATGCTAAAAGGGAAATGGGAGAGCACAAAATATGAGACATATGAAGATGCAGAGCAAATGAACAATGAAGGAGAGGGAAAAGCACAGAAGCAGTGAGAAAAAAATCAAAAGCAACAGATTATAATGGTCACAGATACCAAAGCTTAGAATTTCTCTCCTTTAAAGAAAACACAGAGGCACCAAAACCTCTTTGCTTTGCATGCTGAAAGCAGTTTGGCAGTAACATGGTTTAAAAACTACAAGTTCATAAAAATATTCTAGAGTGTCACATAAGAACCTTTCTGAACTTGAGTTTGATTCTTAAAGATGCAGATGTGTTAATAGAAGCAGGCTTGGATAAGTCTCATAAATGTTTGTGGCATGCCTGGTAGCATTAAAAATGAGAGGCAGATTCAGCAATTTCCTTCCTGAAGCCGGAGAATAAAAACCTTTTTGTCCCAGATTTCTAAAATCCTGTAGCAGCTCCCTGGTCCTGTAGAGCTCCAAATGGCACCTGGAAGCCAGGAAATACAAGTTTCTGTAAGTGTGGACCTAGCACCTCCTCAAACAAGACAATCAGAAAAGCTAAAGAAACCCAGGAGCTGAATTCTGCAAGCAGAGGAGCTGGCAGGGATGGCAGCATGGCAAACAAGCAGCAGCAGCTGATGTTTGTGCTCAAACACCTTGGACACTACACTTCTGATTAGCTGAAAGTTGCCACTATTAAACCCAAAATATATGTATTTCATCCTAAAATCCTGATACTGGGTATATTCATGTTCAGAGTTGTAGAAAAACAGTTCTCTGTAACTACCTTAGAATAAATCTTTTTTATCTTTTCTTTTTTTTTAATTTTCCTTTCCTCCACTTCTTTTTCTCATGGAAAGAAGTATTTGCTTAGCTCAGAAAATATAAATCAATCTTTTCATCCCAAGATTCTGGCAGTTGGGTAGGAATGAAGGCACCCAATGTCTGAAACAGGAAAAGAATCTGAAGGACTGGTCAGCTATAAATCAGGTAAGGGGAACTGAGGGTGGGCTGCAGTTTTGCTCTGGCATTTCATACTTAGTAGACAACACATTTATGTGCAGAGAATGAACTTTCTTAATGTGGCTGGGCTGGTTCATCCTGCCTCTGACTCTGCTGTGGATGGGGCCAGGGGTTAATACTGCACTAGGACAGAGCAGCATTAAGTGTGATTTCTGCCACACTGAGACAGATACTTTTAGAATACCTTCTAGTCATTAAACAGACCATAAAGCAGCATGCCTTACAGCTTCTGGCTTAGGGTTACTGTGCACATTTCAATAATAAATTATGCTACATGCAAAAGCCAAATTTATAAATCAAATCCTAGCAGTGTTAACTAATATAAGAAATTAAAACTATTAAAAGAACAGGGAATTGCAACTGCTGGAAATTCAGATTTATGGTTACAATTATTATATTTTAAATATATATATATGATATTTAAGAACCACAGATGCTGACTGGAAGTGAGGCTATAAGGAGACAAACAGAATAAAAAATAGATTTATAACATTGTTAAAAAAGTAATTGTAATCTAACCTAAATTCAACAAAAGCTTACTTTCTCACAGTAAATTTTTTATTGCATAAGAGCCATTGGAAATTAAACTGAAGATATTCAGATGCTTTACATTTTCCTAGTTTTTCAATTTAATATTTTCCGCAACTGGCTCCAAAATTCCTCATTTCCTGATTTTCAGTTATAATTCTCATAGAGCAACTGCACTAGCACCATTTTTTGTTCTTGGTGTTTACCCTTCGCTTCAATAACATTCTAAAGTGACTTTTTTTTCTAGGAGACTTCAAAGATTTTTTTTCTTTAAATAAGCAATCCACATAAATAAAGTGTGGTGTCTTAAATTTAAAATTTAAATAAAATTAGGAGCTTTTAAGAGGCAAGGAAGTACTCAGGTTCCTTTTTTGACTCATCTGTATCTGTAAGTTTAAATCATATTAAACATTAAATGTAGCTATATTATTTAGCACTGATGTTTGTCTGAAACCATCAATTAACATTAATCTTGTTCAGCCCCTCTACAGTGGATCAATCCTTCTTTACAGTTTAACTTTGTAAAGGAGTAGAGTTCAAGCTTGCAACAGAATTACACAAGACAGTATCTCTGCCATAAATATAGTGAGGGCCAGAACAACCCACAAGGGCTGGTGAATGGCTCTTGATGCTCAACTTTCTTCCCTCCTGACTTGCATTGCCAGGGAGGGAGGGAGGGAGGGAGGGAGGGAGGATGATGTTAACAGAGCTTTATTAAAACATCCAGGAACTCACAAATGCACAGCAACTGCTGCAGCAGAACAGCAGTCCTGCTATAAAAAAGAGGAAATAAAAGAGCTGCTGAAACGTTTGCAGTGGCAGCCTCACTCAGGGTTAAGGTTACTGATGGGGCTGCTCAGCAGGGCTGCACAGTCTCCTCATTCTGAGAGGGCCTGGCCTTCCTGGTGTGACCTTAGAGCACACCCAGCTTTCAGCACTGTGGTGAGACAAGTTATCCTGTGATGCTGTTTCATCTTTTCTAATTTATCTAGGATGACATTTGCTGTTAATGAATAAATGAGATACAAGCAGAATATTTCTTTAAGCCAGTTCTTCAACTACACAACTGAAAAGTTTCTATATAAAGGCTTGTATTTGTTTATGAACAATTGTCCCTGAATCTGCAAAACTGTACAGAAGTCCAGAAGGAAAAAAATCTTTCCTAAAACAAATAAATAGAAGTGCATGACAAAATCATCTACATAGAATGATTGGAATATACTGGTATGCTTACATTTTCTTTCTCTAGCAAAGAGAATCCTTGCCAATCAACTCAAGATGAAACTCTCCTATCATGGTGCTCATGTCCATGTCACTACACTTTTTACTACATAAAAGACAAAGCTTTTCAGATCACAGAATCACAAAATAGTTGGAACTGGAAAGGACCTCTAGAGATCATCCAGTCCAATCCTGCTGCCAAAGCAGGATCACCCAGAGCAGGTTACACATGTCTAGGTGAGTTCTGAATGTCTCAAGACAGGGACATTCCACAACTTCACTGGGCAGCCTGTTCCACTGCTCTGCTACCCTCACTGTAAAGTCATTCCTTATGTTGAGGTGAAACTCCTCCTGTTCTAGTTCATGGCCACTGCTCCCTGTCCTCTCATTGAGCACCACCACCAAGAGATGTTATAAAATACTCCACTTGCCAATTTTAGTAGGACACATAGCATACTGCAGTAGCAATCAAATCTCAGTGCTGTCAAGGAGATGATTAAAATGTCAAATGTCATTCTTAAATATTAGCAATGCTACTTTGTCAACTGCCTAGAACAAATAACCAGGGACAGAGATCTTGTTACAACACAGCAAAGAATAAACAGGACTCTATCAGCATACCAGTACAAGGTATTAGTGAATATACCCTGCCACAAACCATGAAATGCCTCATTTTGATTGTCTCTCTCACTCATGCTTGCTCTAAAGAACAGGAGTCTCATAAGAATTGCTCACCTCCTCTAAACCCTGTAGCCCAAGCCCAAATTTCCTAGGGGGGGGGAGGATACAAGATCTTAACAGAGTGGTACAAGTGCATGAAAATTTGGACATTGAATAGAAAGAAGAAAAAATACTGTTTCTGACTTAACTGCTTGTATTTCACACAGAAACACAACACCATTGACCAGGTGATAAATGGATTTTTTCTGCTGTTGCAGAGTAACAGAGAACCCCATTGAGCTGCAATACTGGGAGTCTCTGCCTCTCAAGAAAATTATCTTTTTGGGTCTAAGGCTTCTCAACACTTTCTGAAGCTAAATGTGACCCCCCTGTCTCCTCCATCTATCTTCTATTCTGAATATGCATCTAAAAGCAGAGAAATTACCATGTGCAAGAGCTCTTGAATAAACTGAGCACAGCAAATCAGAAGTCAATGCCCCACCAGAAAAAGAAGAAGGAAAAGGGTCTGCTTTAAAAACATGGATGGAGTCTTTACTTCTCTCTAAATCAGTCCTTCAGAGTTCCTACCTCCTGACAGCAGGTACAATTTCTCATCTCTAAGGTGGATGTGAGCCCCCAGCCACAGCCCTTCAGGCCAGCCAGCCCCACGGTGCTCCTAAAGCCATTCTTGGGGGACTTCTTTCCCAAATGAGCCACGTCATACAGTGACATTAATAACAAATAAATCAATAACTAAATAAATAAATTAAGAAAAAGAGAGGGTGATGTGGCACATTATACATCTAATCCAAATGTTCCTTTCATGCCTGAAAGCAAATCCTTCCCTTCATTTCAAAGCCAGCCTGTACTCCAACCAGAAGCTAAAACCCAAACCCATGTTCTTCCAACTTTTCTACTCTGAATAAGTAACAGCAGCCAGAAAGAGTACCACATACAAGAACACATACATGAAGTTGAAACCCCAGTACACACTTAGAAACTCTTTTAAGGAGACTACAACCACTGCAAGTGTACCAAAGCCAAGCTGGCCTCTGCAGGCAGAGCAGACCACATGCTTTTGGAAACATGCTGCTCAACACCAAACCCGCAGACTTTTTAGTCAGCTAAGGTGTATCTTGGAACAGCTATTCTCTTGTGTCTAATCAAACACCACCATATAAACCACCAAGGGGGTTTACACATGTGGGGAGTGTTCCCCTTTTAGCTGTCCACCACACCTGCCAAGTGCCCCAGAAACTGCCCCGTGTTTGGCAGTGGGCTGTGTGGAGTGTGTGTGACTGGTGTGCAGCCTGGACTTCAGCCCCTGGCCAGCACAAGAACAACTGGCTTTAGAGCACCTAGCTTTGCACAAGTGCCACACTGTAGCTATGGGAAATCTATCACCACCCAGGGAATGTGAAAGTAAGCAACATTGATCCTTAGTCAGCTTAGTGCTCAGCTCTTGAATGAGCAACATCTGTCAGGAAGCTCTTATTGACAACAAAGCAGACAGTCACCATGCCCAAAAACACCTCAGAATCTGACCTAGACATCTTACAGCAACATGATTTTCTGGGGTTTGCCAGATACTAGGGCTCAGCAGAGTGTTTTATGGCATTCCGAGATACTCATAACTTTGATAATCCTGGTATGGCATATTCAGGTTATTGTTAAAGCAAAATAGAAAATAAATTACAAAATATCTAATTTATTGATAACTATCATTTATTAATCACTGTGGCTTTTAATAGTATATTTTGGTTAGGTGCAAAAAGCATTGCTTATCACTAAGTTCTATCATAAACGAACTCCTTTTCCAACCAAACAGAGGTTTGGACAGAAGAAAAAAGGAGCAGAAACTTTGTGTTGGCAAAACCATTGTATCATTGAGCTACAACCAGCACAGCATCCCAGAATAAGAGTAATCTGTGGCATCAGATGAAGATATCTCAAAGGCATCAAAGCAACAAACCCATTTTTGACATCAGGAAACTTAAAAATTAAATTTATGGTGAAAAATATGAAACCACTTTTTCAAATCATTTTCCAAGGGCACCTATGAAACTAAAACCTCCAGTTTCCACCTCTATACTATGCAAAATGGTAGCAATAAGAAAAAAAAAAAAGAAAAAAGAGGACAGAATTAATATAGACAGAGGTTAATATGATGAGTCTATACAGTTCTCCTAGAAGAAATGACACCTCACAAAGCTACCAGAGTTCTTCAAAGAAATCATTTAACCTATGGACTGGATGACTATGATTTAGCTTTCCTGAATTTACAAGAAAGGCTTTTACAAAACTCTGCATCAAAATCTCTCCCTTCAAGAACCTGAGACTTCATCAAGTAAGAGGAAAAACCCAATTTCAAATTATTAAGTAGTTAAAAGATAGAAAATTACTGCAAAAATGGTTACTTTCCATAATGAGGAAAGGTCCTGTGGAGTCTCACATGCATCTGTGCTTAAAACTACACTGTGCAAATGGAGGTGAGCTCACAAGGTCTAATGACAACATAAAATTAGTCAGAATAATTAAGTCCTACTGATCACAAAGACTCATGAAGTTCTATAATGAGCAACTGAAAAATAAATTAGCAGATGACATTCAACTTTGAAAAAAACAGAGCAACACATTTATAAAAAATAACCTCAACAACACAAGCACCACACAGTGCTTTAGAGTCCAAATCTTGACATGATTCAGAACAGAGATTTTTGGGTCTTTGTTTAAAGTTCTCTGAAAATATCACCAGTTGAAAGCCAAGCAGTAGTGAAAATGGCAAATTAAATGGTAGGTGCTATTAGAAATAGAACAGAGAAAACCAGAAAAATGTCAATGTGTAACTTCACAGAGCATCCAGTTCTCTAGCACAACATGCAGCTGTGGCTACCTGATTTCAATGGGAATGTAACAGAACTGGAAACAATCCAGAGAAGAGCAATGTGTGTGGAAGTTATGCAGCTGTGTCTCTATCAAGAGAACCTCAACAGACTGGAAAAGCCACCTCAGGTGAGAAAAATTACACATGGAACAGAGATTGTGAACAAATATACTCATTTTCTCACATATGAGAAATATGAAGCAGAATAGAAATAGGCCTGTCAGTCTCACTTCAGTGCTGAGTAAAATCATGGAAAATATTATTCTGGGAGGTATGAAAAAAACCACCTAGAGGACAATGCAGTCATCAGCCACAGCCAGTATGGCTTCATGAGAGGAAAGTCCTGCTTGCTGAAGCTGATTTCCTTCTACAACAGGGCAACCAAACCAGCTGACCAAGGAAAGTCAGTAGATTTAATGTTTTTGGACTGCAGCAAAACCTGAACCCTGTCTTTCACAAGATCCTTCTGCAAAAAATGTCCAGCACACAGCTGGATAAACACATCATGCAATGGGTGACAAACTGGCTCATGGGTCAGGTGCAAAGAGTTACAGTGACTGGGGTGACATCAGACTGGTGACCTGTCACTAGTGGGGTTCCACAGGGCTCCATCCTTGGCCCTGTACTTCTCAACATGTTCATTGACAATTTGGATGCAGGATTCTAAGGATAGGCAATTTCCTATTTGTACTTAAGTATTTATTTCTGGTCGCTATCAGACAAATGAATGGGCTGGGTGGGTTTTGGCTTGACCTAGCACAGCTGGTGTTTTTTTCTGGTTGCCCCATCCTTGTCCCAGTGAATCCCACCCTGCTGACATCCTGCTTCAGGGTAGAGAAAGAGAGAGCTTATCAGCTTTCTTGTCTTGACCTCTGCTCTTTCATCTCACCAGTGGTTTCCAAAAGGACACGGGAAAATCCCTGTGTAAATCATGGAGATGAACCCTAAGGAAGAAGAATAAATCCCCACATTATCCTCTGACCTGTTTCATGTATCTCTAAGCTGCTGCTCTCAATTTACCTTTTAATACAACTGCCATCACTACCTTTGCTGACACTTGCAGACAGGACCCACAGTTCATGGCCACAAATGGCAGCCTCCATGAACAAGTTCAGAAAAATTGTGCTCATCTCCCTCCAAACATCAAGAGCTCAGAGACACAAGTATGCTGGATGTTGGAGGATCGATTCTCTCAATGAAAGCAGCACCTCTCTCATCTCATTTTTGTGTATCTGTGTGGCTTAAAAATTTTCAGTCAAATCATTGGATACCAACTCCTCTTTGGAAAAGCTCTTTGTTAGTCAGTAGGATGGCAACAAAAAAACAGGCTCATTAACAAGGGTATCAGGGAAAGCAGTAGGACTAACAAAAGGCTTAAGATAAAGTTCCCTTTAACATTATCAGTAAAAACTTCAGTAGAAACTACATCATTGGTTATAACTGGAGCTGGAGAACTGCTGTACTTGATCTTTAGAAAAAGGGTCTGAAGTGATGGACCAATGAAGTCTCAATCAGTCACATGAAAAAGCAATTATTTGAAAACTACACTGAAACAGCCAACACACAGCCAACAACATCATATTAAAAATAAGCAAAATTCATAAACAATATAATTTTAAAATACTATATCAATTTGACAGTTGAATCAATTATTTTTTAATATTGAAAATCATTGCACTCTTTGGAGCAAATGGATAATATTTTCATCGTCTGTGTATCTTAGCATTAATGTTCTAATTTATAACTGATTCTAAAATGCATGGACTAAACCAGTATCTCTAATATAATAAATGTTTTAAAACACATTCTGTTAGTAACAATCATTTCATCTTGATATAGCAAATAAATCTGCTTACTGAAAGAGCTTCTATTTTCTTCCATCAAAGCTATATTATCTTCAAAGAAAGACATTCACTTAATTGAGGAAGGTCATCAATCTGTATTTTAATAAATATTATCAATCTAAGAAGCTATGAAAATTAAAAAAAAAAAAAAACGAACAGGAAAACTTCATAATACTGAGGAGAAAACAACAGTAAAAAAATGAGTTAGTAATAAGAGTTGACCTTTGGAAATATAAGTAAATGATCCCTTTTCCTCTTCACAGGTTATATACCAGTTTTCTTCTCTGAAAATTGCAGCACAGATTAAATCTATAAAAGAACCTAATTAATGACACAAACAGCAGCAATATTTTTTGCAGCTGTCACTTAAAAGGAAACTTACTGGATGTGGATACATGCCTCCAATCTAAAAGGTTAATGGGGCACTGCACAGTTATAGCATTGAGTTGTGCTTTGAATCACTGCAAATATACCTGTGCATTTGTGCTTATCTGCTTTTTCCTTGGAAGTAAACTGATCTATGATTTGCAAACAGTATTTTCTGGGTTCACTAAATAGTAGAAAAAGGAGGTGAAACATGCAAATGAAACTGTAACATGGCTGTTAATGTCACTTAGAAAATTCAGAAAAATATTCCACTTTCAGACAATTTTGCTAGGAGATCTTTTTCTTAGTCTGTCTTTTTTCAACTACCAGAAATATCGACAACAAAGCAGAATCTTTTTCAGCTTTTTCACAGTTCTTCTCTCCCTGCAGCTTATTCTTCATCTAAATTCACAACTGTAGATTTGGGTATCACTGTTAATTGCTTCAGAGACCATGAAATGTCAAAAAGTAGGTGGTTGTGAATTGATGCAGGAAATTAAGCATGGGAAACAGCAAATCCTCAAGTCCAAATTCATTAACCGATACTGTTTAAAGGAATTCTCTTTCTCTTGATTTCTAAGTTTTAAAAATTATTATGCAATGCAGTAATTATATGTGGGGAATTATAATCATGAGGCTAAATTTTTCCATTTTATTTACCTACTTCAGACTTTGGAGTTGAGAAAGAGGAAGGTGGCAGCTTTACTCTCTTTCATATTTTTTAGCCCTCACAACCTTTCACCACTGAAACTAGCCAACAGATTTGGTGCACAGTGAATTCTGTTGGTTTTTCAATTTTGGTTTGACTGGCTGTAGAAAGAGGCACTGCAGTACCTTTTCAGTTCACACCATACGTGCTTTGTATTTCCCTCTATTAGAAACCTTAAACTGGGGGGAACAAGAGGAAATGGATACAATAAAAATGGCAGTAATACTTGAAGACAAAAGTTATTACAGTGTGCAGGACCAGAGACTAAAATAAGGCACTTCAGAGCATATTAAATGAACTACTAAAGCAAAAGCAAAATATAACCCATGTTGGTGAATGCAAAATAAGTGAGAAAAAATGACCATCCAAATTATCGACTCAGTAACAGAGAGAAATGGTAGAGAAAAAAAAATAGAACAAAACAGCTGATCAGCAGTTGTAGCTAAAGAACAAAGAAGATGAATAGTATGTGGGTTAAAATATGAAGGATATCACTAAATTATTGGATTAAAGAGGAGAGTGAAGAAAATCATATTAAGTCATATGTATGAAAAACAAATTACTCTTACCTTTGCAAAGAAACCCTAAAAGCACATGATATTGTGAATAGTCTAGAAACCAGTCATGAACTGCTCATAATGTAAGAATTAAAAAATTGAAGAGACTGCTCAAAAGACAGTAAATTCAAAATGGATAAATCAAATACTCTTCCCAAGTCATGTGTTTAAAATTCGCTTCCACCAAAAAGTAAGTGAAAAAATCTTAACATATTTCAAGGCAGGAATGGATACTCTGGCATTTGTCAGTAAAACCATTATGATTTCAAATTAATTTACAGGAGACATGTGAATCATCCTCAAATCAATTGCTTGTGAAAATAAGTCCAAATATCTGCCTATAAAACCTTATCTATTCTTCTAACAATGTGGCTAGAGTTAATTACCTTTGAAATTTGGTGACTGCTGTAGATGCTTGCCATATCTAAATTAATTGGCTCTTGCTATGATTCAGACACCCGTTTCCATGCTCCCTTGAAGGACCTCCAACAGCTTAGAGGTAGAAAGCAAAGAAAGAGATGCCAAAAAAATCCAATTTCCTACCTTTAGCAGAAGTTACAGTTTCTTCAAAATGCCTTCACAAATTTCAGAACAGCCAGATATTTTATCTGTTTCATTCTTTCAAAGCACAAACACTTTCTAAAATGTTTATTAGAGATGGCATCACAAAGAAAAGCGATCAGAGACCAAGTTGAAAGGGCACCAGTTCATTCTGGAAAAAACAGTCTGCACACCCTGACTGCTATACAGTTTAGGAGTAGGAGCTCATTAATGGAGTTTTACCTTGAAGTGCTGGAGTATGTTTATGGACAGCTACTGCAGAGCAGTTAACAACACCTACTTTGTTCACGTGTCTAAATCCTTACACTCTCACAGCTGGAAGCAACTCACTGAGGTTTGACGTTCCTTGTTGGCTGAGTTTTTTTCTTTTCCTTCCTTTGCAAGATGAAACTCAATTTGATATTTCAGCTTCAAAAACATCATGGGGAAATGAAGATAGTTTCATTACTTGACATACCTCTCTAGTGAATTAAACTTCAATAGAAGAGTTGAATCCAGGCTACTGTATGTCATCAGTTTGAAATTAGTATTAAAATTATTTGTTAAACTGAAGGAAAAATAACTTGATCTGAACAAAAGTAGTACAATGTAGTTCATACTGCTTTAGCTCATGTCAACCTTAAACAAGTCCAGATGTGTTCAATTAAGATTTTTTAGCTAAATTGAACAAATTCTGTGCTTTTTCTTTTTCTAATAAAATGACTAGAGAAGGAAAAGCTGGCACCCTCAGATTTTTCAGAATGACAATGATGATCTTAATGTAATAGTTCTGAAAGAATTCAAAAGGAAAAGAAATTCAGTATTCTCTGGTGCTTATGCTCAGAAAACCTAGGAACAGGCATAAAGCAGAGAGAGATAAGAATGAACTAAAAAGCTTTCAGTTTACTGGATCAATAATGCTTTAGTCTGTTTTCTTATTAACCAGCATACAGGTCATTTGTTCTAGCAATCCCTTTGATCTGTCTCTGGTCTGCAAAGGCTGCTGCATACAGAATCTCGATACTATTATTATTATTATTAATAATTATATATGTTATATTTATAGTCATTTTTATGAGCTTGTATCTCTTCTCTCCTCACATACTCATATAGCTGGGTAAAGAATGGAACAAGCCAATGGATTTCTCCTATTAATTTCATCTAATACTAGAAATAACAAATTTATATTATTAACATAATAAACAAATTTATATAATCAGTGTGGTGACACTGGCCTCAGACAGATTAGACTTTGCTTTGTTTATTTTTGTAGGAAATATGGCAAATGCTGAAAAACATAAGGTCATCCAAATTATTGCTAGCAAGAAAACAGTGTCCTATTGATTTTCTACTGAAGATCTACTCTAATGCAATTTAGAATATTCCTTCAGCACAAAGAAATGTCATCTTTTCCCATAATGTCTATACTTTTTCACCACTGCATGTTTTAGATATACAGAAAAACTGACAACACTTTGTTCTTGCCTTAGAAATAATACTATAAAACTAGTTGTTTAACAACATGGAGGGCCAAATGAGAAACTAAAGCCAAGAAGAACATATCACATGAACAACTTCATATTAACGAAGTCCTTCTTCTTACCAGTTTAGCAGGGAGGGAAATAATATACTCTTCAGAGGGCAAAAAGCTATTCAAAGCACAGATTTCTACAAAGGCTTTTTCTTTCAATTTACCCCAATGGTTGTATAGTGCATCAGCACCTCTTTTGTAGGTGCTGCACTAGACAGTTTTGGATACTATTATTTCTGTCTCACTTCAAACTACACTTCTGAATGATATGGGCTTGCATGCAGAATGCCTAGATAGTAATCTTTATTTCATCTTAAAAAAGCCAAATTCAAATCACTAGTTTAGACATCATCTTAAACTGGAGAAGAAAGCTAAGTCTAATCATTTGACTTCCATATATTTTACTGAGGTTGTGTAAGGAGCAACAGAAATCATAATAAAATGTACTACAGGCAACACAGATAGATAGATATGGCTCTCCAGAGAAAGGGACAAAACATAGCTGCCTAAACCATTAGGTCCAAAAATATCCTAAATATAGCATCAAAAATGTGTGCTGAATGTCTTCAGCCATTAGACAAACTTCCTGAGAACCTATTTTTGCCTACCTTCAGCTTGACCTCAGTGAAAACACGAGCTTCTCTGACTCACAGAATCACATAATAAGCTGAGTTGGAAGGGACCCACAAAGATCATCAAGTCCAACCCCTGGCCCTCCTGGCATAGGACACCCCAAGAGTCACACCTTGTACCTGAGAGCACTGTCCAAGCACTTCTTGAGCTCTGTCAGGCTGGTGCTGTGACACTTCCCTGGGGAGCTGTTCCAGAGCCCAACCACCCTCTGGGTGAAAAATCTTTTTCCAATATCCAACCTAAGCCTACCCCAACTCAATTTCAGCCTACTCTCTTGGGTCCTGTCACTGGTCACAACAGAGAAGAAATCAGCTTCTGTCCCTCCTCTTCTTGACTCAAATCACAGCTTAAAACCTAGGACCTCACTGAATTCCTGGCTCCTCTTGAGACCATAACTGCTCTGAAAAGAAGAACGAGCTGCTCACTGGAAGTTATGTCAATACAGTTAATCAAGATTATTTCTGAATGCTGAGGTCCATATATATTGCTTTGTTTTAGAGGAGATGAATACAAAAGTCAGGATGCCTTCTGAGCAAAATCTGCCAATCACAGAGCAGAACAACTGCTGAAAGTCCTATCGGAAACCCGCTGTTTCTAAGCATCCATCTTCATTGTTTCTAGATGCTTTCCTACCCAGTGTGTCTTCTGATCTTTCTGCTGTCTTCCCCCTGAGCAGAGATTGCTGAAGTTTACTTCATGGGAGAGGCTATGGACATAATTGAATGTTCATATTCACCACCATTGCTCCACCCATGCATACAAGGTCATTTCTCTCATATTTTGTCCTATTCTTGCATGAAGGATCATTTGACAATATTGAGCACTGAGATGGAAAACACCTTCATCATTCTGGCCTACTAGTTTTCCTTTAGTCCATTCCATTCAACATTTTCATCAGCATACAGCTCCCTCACATTCTTGAGGGAAGCTCACATTGCATAATTTCAATTAGACAAACATTCTCTGTGTACTAAGAATCTTACCCCCACTAAATCAATGCTTTCCCAGCTCCCTATTAAGATGAATTTCCTGGCTTCTGGCCAAAATACAACTGATGAGGATTGAGAAATGAAACTTCATTAGCCACAAAATTCATACACTGTTATTGCTGCCTTGTAGGTCCTCTGATTTAGATTTCAGAAGATACCAAAATCAGTCACCTGAAATAAGCCATCTTTCAGTTGCAAAGGTGTCAGGGTGTTTATTGGAGCTTTTGTGTTTTTAATATGGCATAATGATGTATTCTGTTTTCTTGTGCAACACTTCTTTTACTCATCAGTATAAATTTGGGGACAGTATCACTATCCTAGGTACCTTCACACAAAAAGGTTTCCTTGTCAAGATTGGCACTGAAACACCAAACTCCAGAGAATCCTCTGACCATCAGAGTCCTTTGCAGGTGTCTGGTTTCTCAGGCCACCTGCTTTATTGGAGCTGATCTCAAAACAAACAGGAGAAATTCCCACATACCACCTCTCATCCTGTGAGGTATTTATGCACTGGGGGGCTGTCGTGGGATGATCTT
>VZRX01002130.1:0-69051 GCA_013398075.1 Notiomystis cincta
ACAGTCCAAGCTCATGCAAGTCTCAGCTCTTCTTCTCTAGTCCTCAGCTCCTGCAGTGTCTGAGCTCCCGGCTGGTCCACAAGTCCAGTGGCCTTTATTATGCACATGGTCAGCAGTTTGAGCTCAGTCTGCACCACCAGCTACACTTAATGGATTCCTCATCATCCTTGCATCTGGAGAAGGCCTTATGTCCTAAAACTCCCCTGCTTTTCTGTCCAGGCTAGGTACTGTTAACAGGCTGTGATTTCACACACTTGTGTTAATTGGCTGCAGGTTACTGTAGTGCCCACTGCTGGGAGAAGTGTAAAATGGAAATTCAGCCTGTTTGACTCTTGGTTTAGGAGTCAGCCATAGACTGCTTTTCTACTCCTCTTCTCCTAGTTGTAATGACTTCATCTCCATAAAACTCTATAGCTTTTTAAGTAAGCAAGGATGAGTGGGACATTTCTTGACCATTACAAGGAAGTTAGCTTAGGGAAAGACAAACTGATTTCTGGGAATGCTGGGATATTGAGATGGTGAAATGCAGATCTCTTCCTTTCCTGTAAAGAACATCAAAATTATGTTGATCAGGGAAATTGAGCTGTAATTTGGTGAAGCTGGGTATGAAGCAGGGGTCAGATTAGACAGCAGGAGCTCAGTGAAGATCACTGGTGACTCTTCAGGTAGTTACAGCTCTTCTAGGGAAAGATCTCCATTTGTCCAAGCATTGTCCTCATGGCGCTGGATCATTGATTTGCTTCTTGCTGGTCTGTAGATCCCAGCTGCTCACAGATGTGGTACATCTCTTTTGAAGAACTGAGGGTTGCAAGTCCTGTGCTGCTTATAGGTCAACAGTGAGTTCTGCTCAAGGTGCTGGGGTACAGTGTAGGTCATCAGTCATGAGCTGGAATTTAGAACTGCAGCCTAATATAAGTTGCTAGTGCCACTGAAAGCTTGAGCTAAAGAGCTGTGAGGGTAAGGGCTTGAATTCCTTTTTTTTATTTTTCTTTTTTTTTTTTTCCCATCTTCCTTCACATTCAAGGTCCTGTCAGATGTGCATATGGCTGTGATAATTAGTGACAACTCTGGCTAAGCAATGGGAGAGCTGCTGAGGGATCTTGTGCCTTAACAGTTCTGGAGTTTGGCTGGAGCTTTAGACAGGCTCCAGGTGTGCACCATCCAAGGCTGTAACAGAGTGATTGTATAAAGTGGGGATCTCCAGGAAAACTTGGGATGTTGAGTTGTTGCCTGTAGACTCACCTGTAGGTTGCTAATACCTTTGGGGCTCAAACACAGTTAAATTTTGAGGAGTATGAACTGAAGGACAGGTCTGTCTGACTTGCTTTCTAGGTTGCTGCGTTTTACATACGGACCTTCATTTCCCCCATTCAAAATACCTGATGAAGATGCTGGTCTGATTCCTCTGGAAATGGATAATGAGTGCGTTGCACAAACGTGGTTTCGCTTTCTACATATGCTGAGGTATTGTAATTACAACCATCCATTGTTCCTGTTCTTCCATCGGCTCTCTACATTTGCATAAGAAATGAAACATTTCTCTGGAGATTGCCAAGATTAAGCACCTAAATAGAATAAAATGAGAGGGTTGTTGTGCCAGTGCCCTGCAGCAGCTCAGGGCAGGCTGTGAGTGCTGTTGTTCAACTTTGAACTCTGACTCTTTCAAACTGGTTCAGTTAATTAAAAACTATTTTAGCTATTCGGCATTTTGGAGGATTGGAAAAACAAGAGTTCAGTAGAATTTTGTTTCTCTGAGATAACAAACAGGAAAAGCTGAACAATAGTTCTGGGAGATGCATATGACTTCCATTTATTCTGGCTAAATTTAACCTACAATTTATTTTTAAATTGGATGTTTATATATTTATTTTAATGAAGAAAACTATATAGTTAATTTTAATATATGTGTTAATCTTTCTTAAATGCCCAGCTGAACCAAATGCTGTGTTTTGTTTTAAAGATTTTTGGACATGGCATTATGTTAGTGCTCTCAATGGCCAGAATAATAAGCAATTGATACAAAATAATATTTAATAGTTAAAGCTAGATAAACATTAGACTTTTAAAAATCTACATCTTAACTAACTCAAACCCCCTCTTTCTTCATTTGTAGTACTGATGTCACAAGTACTGTACTCTTCAGATCTGGAGTTTACAAATTTGCTGTTTCAGAATTTGAGTCAGCCAAGAAAAATTGCTCAAACTTTTACAGTCCACTCCCCTTATTGTCACTGTTTGACAATATTTAATTCATTGCTTACCTTTCTAGAATAACTTTAACCATGTAAGGAACTCTTAACTGGGTTCAAAAGACCTCATAAGTAATTAATATTGCTGCAATGATTAGTCTAGCAAGCGTTCTCTGGTTTGTAGCAAGTGTGCTCTGGTTTGTTTCATTTTACTAAAATTGTTCAGCGTGTTTGTGTAATGTTTGAAATGAAGACAATCATATACTGCCAACACAGGAAGTGAAAATTGCCTTCTTGTGATGGAGTAAGAGTTAAAATGTATTGATATTGGATGCTGGTTTATGGTGTTATTGAAATGCCTTAAACTCTTGCATCTTCAGTTGTTTTTAAAATCTTAACAGGTGTTCTTAAACTGACTAACATATACTTTGCTCTTTTTGTGTGCAGTAATCCTGTGGATTTGAGTAACCCAGCCATTATTAGCTCTACCCCCAAATTTCAGGAGCAGTTTCTGAATGTGAGTGGGATGACTCAAGAACTGAATCAGTACCCATGCCTTAAACATCTGCCTCAAATATTCTTTCGTGCCATGCGTGGAATCAGCTGTTTAGTGGATGCATTCCTAGGTAATGCTTTTGTCTTACCCATGGATTGCTAGGTATATTAACTTAATCATTATTTTTATTCTCCATAAATACAGCAATAACAATTTATCATTTTCAAGTATATCCTGGAATTGCTGAGAAGACATCAGATCACTTCTAAAAAAAAATCTGTATATGCAACAGTTACATTTGAATGCATGAAGTTGCAGAAGGCCTTAGTTTCAAATGCAAAACAAATAAATGAAAACTCTAAAACAAAACTATGGATCTCTTTCCCAAACAAGGCTTCTTTTCTCTTTCCATCTAATCACCAGTGCAAGTGCTATGTTTTAGCATATTGTGAGCACTCACCACGTTTCTAATCTTTGTGGTAACTGCTGTGTGCCTTTTGGCACTGTCATCTTCAGATATTTGTGAAAGTTTCACATAGTTTATGGTTAATGGGTGACTACTACTGCTCAGTAGAAAAGTCATGTTTCTTCATGTCTGCTGATAACTGAGTAGCTCTGGCTGTTCAGTTTTAAGTAACAGGATGGAGTACCTGAAATTTAAAGCATTATACTTGCTATGCTTCAGACTTACTGAAAGTTCTTCAGGGGATACATGCTATTGTAAACTCAGAAGAGCTGCCTGTCTCCAGCTGCTTTTCTGCTTAAATGTGTGCAAACAAATGTCATCTGCCATAAGCGTGAGCTCATGTGAGACTGCAGGAGACTCAAGCAGATACATAAACAGTATTAGAGAAAAATCTGCCAGTGAAATGAGACCATCAGCCTGGAGAAGAGCAGGCTCTAGGGACACAGAGGGCAGGGTTGGACTGGATATTGGGAAGAAAATCTTCCCCATGAGGGTGATGAGGCCCCAGAACAGGTTGCCCAGAGAAGCTGTGGCTGTCCCTGGATCCCTGGAAGTGTCCAAGGCCAGGTTGGCTGGGACTTGGAAGAACGTGGTCTAGTGGAAGGTGTCCCTCCCTGCCCATGACAGGGGATGGAATGGAGGGTCTTGAAGGTCCCTTTGAACCCAAACTATGCTGTGGTTTGGTGAATCAGACTTAAGATTTCTGAAGATCTTGTAGCAAGATAAAGCACCCAGGGTGATAATAGCCCACCTGGAGTACAGACTACAATGCATTGAGGCACAGAAGAGTTCTCAGTGAAATTAAATTCAAGCTGTAGGTATGGATTAGGAGAGTGTGCTCAGGCAGACTTGAGAGCTGTAGAAACCCCTTCAGTGAAGGCTCATGGGAGAGCACATTATCTTCTGTCACAAGTGCTAAAGCACTGGGTTTTATCTTGCTCTCCCTGGTACCTACATGATATGTTTGGCAAAATAGTGCATCTTCTTTTCCAGCCAAATGTACCAAAACAGTAGGTTTCATAGTGCATACTCTGCCTGGGCTGTAACACTGATGGTTTAGCAGGAGCAAATAGTTCTGTAATGTGTTTTGAAAAGTACTTGGGTGCTTTAACTAACATGGTCAAAAAAAATCTATGCCAAAATCTCAAGCACACGGGGATTCTCCACTTTTTAAGTGGGCCGCGAGGGTGTTGGTATTCATTAAAAGGGTAGAAGTGGTGTTTATCACTCCAAGTTTTGCAGATGTTGAGTTACTTGTGATTCTGATGGGGAAGAGCTCTGTACACCATGAGTTTCCCTGAAGCAGGATGAAAACTGGTCTAATATCCTGCTGCTGCCAGAAAAATTAGAGCTTGCTCTGCTTTCTTACTCTGTCTTTTGTATTGCCTTAGTATCTGACTGTTCAGCAGCCGATTCAGCTCAAACCAAGAAGAAAGCTGTATTGGTGGATGGTTTTCTTCTTAATTTAGTGAGCTAAGGTGGCTTTAAGGGCCAGACATCTTAGAGATGTCTCAGGAAAAGATGTGGGAGTTAAGCTTGGGAAAGAAAGGCAAGGGTGAGAGACATCTGAGTTTTGGCAGAAGTTGGCTGTGAAATTGTCTTTGGCAGGTGAATCTTGCTCCTTTCCCTCTGCCTGCTTCTAATCTGGTTCCTTCCATTTATTATTTCCCACAGCCTTAAGGTGTGGGGTCCTCTGGGGTTTTTTAATCAGTTGCTTATCTGGTGTGATTACTGTTTTCATTTGCTTATGCATTTATTTCTGCTAATAGTAAAATAGGGAGAGGTGTTCTTGTTGCTACAGCTGTTTTGGGAAACAGTGGGGAGCACGTCTATTGCCCAAAGGCTCCTGTGCTTGCTAATGGCCTGCTCTGTGTGAGCCCATGGAACTCTTGCTGAACTCTGCTTTGTCCCTGGACTTACAGGCATTTCCCGGCCCCGGTCAGACAGCGCCCCACCCACACCAGTGAACAGGCTGAGCATGCCCCAGAACACTGCTACCAACACCACTCCACCCCACAACCGGAGGCATCGGGCGGTGACTGTGAACAAGGCAACGATGAAAACCAGCACTGTAAGATTTCATACTCTGTATTTAAGTAGCTGACCCTTTGGATCATTTCCTCAGTTAGAGGAAGTAATTTCCTGGAATCTAGGAGCTCTGATCTGTTCTTCTGTTCAAACAGGTAACTACTGCACATGCTTCAAAAGTGCAGCACCAACCCTCCTCTACTTCTCCACTCTCTAGCCCAAACCAGACAAGCTCTGAGCCTAGGCCACTTCCAGCTCCTCGCAGACCAAAGGTTAACAGCATCTTGAACCTCTTTGGATCATGGTTATTTGATGCAGCATTTGTTCACTGTAAACTTCATAATGGAATAAACAGAGACAGCAGCATGACTGGTAAATATTACAAAATTATATACATACACTTTTTTTTCTTGTTTTATTGACATTTCCTACCTGCGAGATTAACACATGCCTAATCCAAAAAAAGTAAAATCTGAAGTGCTCTGTTGTAGTTAACCCCTTGAGCTGAGCCAGCATCTGCTATTAGCGGAGCAGCTGTTTGGGAATTTCAAAGTTTATAAAAAGCTCACTTTTTACTACTAAATACTCCCTTGCTCTAACAAGCATGGCACTTCCAATTATGACACTGGGGAAAATGCTGTTAAGCGAAGGAAATCATATGGTAGGAGTCCACTTCTTAATTTGAAATCTGCTTGAGTATCTATGATTAATAGCAGCTATTTATATTGACTCTTTAATATTTGAAAAATTGTCCTATATCACTGTAGGATGTAGGACACATCCACATAGTGCACAAAGTGGTACTTCTTGGTTTTGCAGAGTGTTATGAAATAGGAATCCTTAAAATAGCTAGTGAAGTTGCTGCCTATCATTTATTGTTGCTATGTATTTCCCTTAATGACTTGAAATCTTCGTTGTCTTCAACCCTTAACTGCCAAACTTATTTTGTCTCCTGTGCTTTGCTCAGCTGCAGAGATGAGTTTGGAGATATCATAGCAGAATTAGTGCTCTGCTCAGAGAGGCTTTTTAGCTCTTATCTTACTTTTGGTGATAATATTCAGAAAATAATAATCTCTCACTCCTTGCATTTTTCCTGTTCCTCATGTATTTTGAATGTCTGCTAACTTTTCCAAGAAATCTATCAATCAATCTGTCAGTAACTCACTAGCCTAAGAAAAACAGGGGAAAGACATTTGTTGTAGCAAAAGCTGGATGTAGAGTGGGACTTGACAGCAGCAGTTAAACTGATCTTACTTGTTTATTGTGTCAAATTCTTGTGTGAAAGCTTAGGATTTGGGATCTTCTGAAGGTGTTTTTAGGTATGTAGCACACTGCTATTGAAAGTGTTCATTGTGGGTTTCTGTGGTAGGAGTTTAGAATCTCTCTGTAAAAGGCCTGTAACTCATGACCAGGGAAACAGCTGAGTTTAGGAAGGAGCAAGGCATCCTTTGAGGTTGCATATGCATTTAATGTATTACTACATTTAGTGCTTTTCAGATTGATTAGATCATTTTAATTTTGACATAGCCTGTTTCTTGAGCGATTTTAATGAAATGCTTAACCTGTAAAGGAGGGATGTCAGCTGAGATGGTGCATATGCAAAAGTGTCAGCTCTAAATAGGTGTTGTTATGCTGGCAGAAGTACATAGGCATTCAAAATCCAAAGGTTTAACTTCCTTGAAGGAGTTCCAGGGCCTTCTGTTCATATATGCAATGTCTTAAATCACCTAACAGCAATCAGAAAATTGTGTTTCTAGTCTTACAGAGATACTTACTGGCTTTATGAAAACTAGAGACAACTGCTTGGAATTGAGTTAATTCCCTTCCTCCTCTGTGCTCTTCTGAGCTGTCTTGACACATCACAGGATCTGCTGTGTATTAGCACTAGTGGTTCTGAGACAATAATGTTGGTGGACTCCCAGGAACCTGGCTGTGTCATGTCCTGCTTCTTTAGCGATTTGGAAGACAGAATTAACTTACAGAAATTTAGGCAAGTGTCTGCTGCCCTTGCAGGGTGTCGTTACTGCTATGTAAGGTCCTGCTAGTGCCAAGGTGGGGTGGCTGAAGGAGAGATGGACCCCTACTCCTGAAACACTGTAGAGGGGCCCCAAACTCTGATTGTCTGATTTATCCTTTTGCTCAGCCTCTGCCTAAGGTGTGAAAATGAGCAAGATGTGTAAAGGGCCAGGCCCCTGGAGTTTCTGCTAACTTGAAGCATCAGTGTGTTTTGAATGAGCTTTAAATCCAAATCAAAAAGTTTTTATTCTGGGAATCTGACCTGCGATGCCTGATGCTTCTAAGTGAAATCTTTTCATCCTTGAAGAGCATAAAGGCAGGAGGTGCTATGATGGCTGATGAGGTGGGCCAGGAGGGTTCTGTATTAAGGCCCCCCATGGCAAAAGTGGGGTCCATCAGTAACAATCAGATCTGCACACTGTGCCCATCTACCTGCTCCTGCTGCCCAGTGTAGATGTGGCTTGAAGGAGGAGGGCCAGCAGAGAAGGGACGGTTGGCTGCCACAGTCCCTGCCCTTAGGAAAAACATCCAAAATAAATCTGATGCTTTACAGCTGCAGTTTGACTATTCCTGTATGTCATGGTCTATCTGCTGTCCTTTGTAGCCATGACACTTCAGCCACTAGCTGGAATATTCTTAGCAGGTCTGACACTGCTGTTGATCAGCTTAGCATTAGCTTCAAGAAGCACCATTATTTTTATGGCTGCTTTAAATGTTTTGATTCGGAAGCGTCTGCATTTAAAATCAGCTTTGCCATGTAGTATTGTCTTCCACTGGCCCTCACACACTATTTTTTTTTGGGTCTGGAACTACAGCTGTCTAAGATCTCAGCAGCTTTAAACCCTTCTAATATTTGCTTTGTTTCAATGCCATGCAGTTAAGAATTCCTTCTCTTTTGGCTGTCTGAAACGGCTTCTTTGTTTCACTGCCAGCTGGAGGGCTGAGGACCACTTTGCAAAAGTATTACAACTTGGTCCTTGGTCCTGTAGAAACCCCTGTGCCCTGGGACCCTTCTGGAATACTGCATTTTCTAGTTTGTGTTTCTCTCTCCTCATCCATCACGTGGCACAGTCTCAGTGAGAAGTCCCTATGATGTGATTATCAAAGAGAGATTCATGAGCTCAGTGCAGTGCCTACCAGGGGTCCTGTGGATGAGCTGTGGTTTCAAGCTCTAGTTCAGAATTTAGTTTGGTTCTTTTAAACAAATCCTGCTGACACACATGGCCCAAGACATTGTCCTTGTCCCATTTTAAAGCGCACCTTTTTGATGAGCTCTAGGAAATAAAGAGCTCTTGATCAAAGCTGATGTGAATGAGTTCCCTCTACCCTTCCTTTTTTCCTTGTCCCAGGATCTCACATTTTACCACTGGAACTCTTTAACCTTTAGAAAGGAAGTAAGGAAAAATGATGGGTCCAGCTTTTTGTAAGTCTTGAGATGAAGAACTGTCTAAATGGATAGAAAGGTTGCTCTACTTGAAAAAAAAACTTGCTCTACTTGACCCTGCTTTGCTGGGGAGGGCTGACTTGTCTCCAGAGGCCCCTTCAGCCTTAACTCTTGATTCTGTCAGGTTAACTGCTGCCTGGTTTTTCAATTTTCTGTCATCTCACAGTGAACTTCTTGTACCAACTCTTGATTGGAAAACTGTAGGTATTCCACATTTGTGGTTGTTCTGGTTTTATCTGACTTTGGGAAGAGAGAATGGTTCTCAAGATTAGCTTGAAGTTATCTGTATACAGTTGGCTGCTGGTGGAGGCTATTGCCTGGAAAGCAGTTGTCACCTTTGCTCTTTGAGCCCTGTCCTTCAAGGTAGTTCTGTGTCATTGTTTGGATTGTGAAGCAGAGCAATGAACTTGCCATCATTGGCATGATGCTTTTGGGCCTTGAGTGTCCTTATCAGGTTTGAGTTTATGCACCCAGACTTGGATGGTGAAGCTTTATGGTGAGCAGCTGATAAACACCACTGTGTTGTGGTGAGAGAGTAAAAATGGCCTGTTGGAAGATGCAGGTGGTTTGAAAGCAGCTGGATCCTGCTGGCATAGTTGTTAGAATTAGATGGGTGTGTGGCATTTATGTAGCTATTAGTGGGGCTAAATAGATCCCTGTGATAGATAACACCTTCATAAGAAATTGGCTACAGAGCTTGTATGAGGTTAACCCTAGAATGGAAGTGTGTCTGTCCTAGGGCAGGTTCAGTGGCAGGATGTGTTTCAGATGAGCTTGGCTGTATGGTGCAGGCTACTGCTACCTGCTGTCCTCAGCCTCTGAGAATGGGAAGAGGCTCACTAGCACCTTGTGCCAGCATTTCAGCAACTGAATTTTCCAATCTGATGGGCTCATTCTCAATCCCTGTACCTAAAAAATGCCAGTTCTGCAGTTTATAGCAGCTGAAGGAGATACCTCCGGCTTGCTGGTATCACCCAAGGGCTGTTGGCAGTGGGGGAGCCTTGAGGTACATCATTACCAGCACCTCTTCTGTCATTAGTGTCCTATAGAGTGTTTCTGGGGCTCTAGAAGCAAATCCTAAGCAGCCCTGACTGGGGACATTTTGAGTGCTGCTGAGGGGCTTGGTTACAGGTCTGACTCTGCCTGTTCAAAGGAGCAGCTCTCCCCAAGTGGTGGGTAGTACCTGGCTGCTGGAGTTCTTATCTCTTCTTTCTCTGGATGTCGTATGAGAAGTTAATGTTTCTGGGAGTGTAGTACCTTTTCTTTCTGCTTTGGAATTTTGTTAATGGAGCTGGTGGTCAGGGGAGGCATGCTCAGGTATTCTGGTTTTTAGCAACTTGGCTTAGGGAAATGGGAGCTGTAATACTGTTGGGAATTGCTGGTTTGGAAGCAGGAGTACTGCTGTGAGGAGACTGCAGGTAAGTAACTTTCCCCCTGCAAGATATGCCCCAATTAAGAGGAGCCTTAGCTAGGCTGGTGTGTGCTCCATGTGCACTGCGACATGGGGACAGGTCTGTGAGCTGAAAAGGGTTAATACATTCTGTTAAAGAGATGTATGTTGATATGAACAGCTCTAAATCTTAGTCGTATTTTGTAACTTTTTGTTCATTGTTTTGCATGGTACTTTCAAAACCATAATTTTGGACCTGTATGCCAATTTCCTATGTGTTTAACGAGCTTGCTGTATCATAAAGCTTTTAATCTATTTTTTAAAAAGCTAAAAGCTTCTTAACTTATATTACAATTTCACCATCTTAAAAGTATTTTATAACTACTGCTGTCCTTTGATTTGTTTCCATTTTATTTCTATTATCTTGCAGCATCTTTTATCCAAATTCTTCTTTCTTATAAATCTTGTAAGTAGGAACCAGTAGCTTTTCCTTAATTGCAGTCATGCTTTTCTTTTTCCATAATCCCATATTTTATTTGTAAATTCATTCTCATTGTCTCTTGTAGCTTTTGCACTTTTACTTGAAAAAGACAAGTAATTTTTTTTGTGTGTGTTTTTGAATGGGGAGGATTGTTGGCAAAAGCAAATTAATCTGCCTGAATCAGTCCCATCTTTTCTGTACTTTAGTCTGTGATCATGTCATGAATTTCAGGACTTTGCACTAACCATGTTTTTTTTACTTAAAGCTTATTTTACAGACCTGATGTTTGATTTGTATGCATTGTGCATGTAGTGTTTTTTTCCAACTACAGTATATTGCTGGATAGCTTATTTAGGACAAAAAATGGCTCATGGGAAGATGCATAAAGATTTGTACTTATTTGCTACTTAATGTCAATGAAAATTTATGAGGTAAATGTAGGTTAAATGATAAATTTGAGGACAAAAAATTAGGAGTAGGCATTTGTCATTAAGACATTTCCTTTAAAACAAACCAAAAAAGTACCCTATCTGTAAATTATCAGGTATTCCAACTTCTAAAGTGTTAACATGCCTTTGTTTGCAAGGCTGTCTGTGAACCTGCTGTTCCCCAGTGTCCCAGAGCTGAGACAGAAGAAGTTCTCTTTTGCTGGTAGAAACACATAGGCACGATTATGTCAGGAGCACACATTGTCTGTTGTTTGCTTTTGTAGTTTATAAAAGTTTCGTAAATCCATCTAGCCTTAGCTAAAAGTATGAACACACTCTTTAAGATCTTAGTAAGCCTAGAGCAAAGTTGTCCGAGGAAGGAAAAAAAAAAATCACATTGAGTGCAGTATATATTTTGTTTTGGTAGCTATCCTGGAAGAAAGGATGGAGCCAACAGAGCGAGTGGTCTCATATCCACACAATGCTGATGTGTGAATGGGAGACCAGAAATCTCTCCAAAAAGATGTGGATTGGAGTGGTGTCAACTGGCAGAAGTGGCCTGCGGGGAGCACAGAGCTGAGCAGAACCAGGTTAGGACCCTCTGAGAGGGTCGTGGAGCTTCTTGTAGGATAGGGAGCAGGAGATGGCCAGTCCATGGTAGTTGCTGTCTGGAGGCTCTCTTATTTATTTGGCAGGTTCAGTGATCCTGTGAGGAGAGAGGGACAAAATTAGGAGAATGGGATTCCACAACCTTCCCTTTCTCATATGGGGCCTTAAATTTTTTTGATTATTTTTTTAATAAGTATGGTTGTACAACAAAACTGGATCAGAGCCACTTGGTGTTCAGGGCAGCATGAGATGAGTAGGCCAGCGGGAAGTTAAGCACTTCCTTGGAGGTCAATAGTAACGGTACCATTGAATTTTTTGTTTGTTTGTTTTTTAAGGGAGCAAGGGAAGGTGGCATTTCATTTTTGTGGGGACAAGAAGCAGGTGAGGGAGATCCTTGTCCTTCAGAGAGGGTAGGAAGTTAGTATTGGATATAAGCACACTCTTCCCAGCAAGAAGTTGGAACAGTCTCTAGGATATGAAGGTCAGTTGTTGTCACGAAGAAAACAAGTTAGGTACACCCACAAATACTTCCTAAACAGAAGCACTGGCTCAAATACAGTGAACTAATAGCTTCATGTTAACTATTAAATTGGACTTGATCTTTGTGTCCAGGATCCCATGAGCCTGTTCTGTACATTAACACGCGCAGTGAAATGCTGTTTTTTCTCTTCCCAGCTCTAGCGACGCAGGCTAGTGTGGAGTTCCGCCGGAAAGGATCTCAAATGTCCACAGACACTATGGCTTCCAACCCCATGTTTGATGCAAGTGAATTCCCAGACAACTATGAAGCGGGAAGGGCAGAGGCATGCGGGACACTGTGTAGGATATTTTGTAGCAAGAAGACTGGGGAGGAAATATTACCAGCTTACCTATCCCGGTACTAACCTATCTTCCAGTTGCTTTATTGGGGTAACTTTATGATGCAGACTAATTCCCAGTGAATGGCATTCAGTTGCTGTCTGAATCCTATGTTGCCAGTTTAAAAATACCTAGCTGGCCTTCAGAGGCTCGAGGTGGGATTCCTGAAAAAGCTCAGCACCGTTTTCCTCTCACATTTTCATGATGCTGCTTTTCACTGGGTTTTCTTCAAGTTTCAGTTGAAGGAGAGTAGCTTAAAGTGCCTCCAGCTGGAAGGGAACATTTTCTTTGTCACTTTCTTGTCCCTGTATTTTAATTTTTGTTTAGTTTGTCACTGAATATTGTTCAGATGGAAAAAATAAGTGTGCAGGCAAAAGACTTTGTACACTTTATTAGGCCACAAAGGTTGTTTGTTGTCAAATACCACATCATTGGGTTTGGTTTTTTTATAGTTGCTTTTTTTTTTTCACTCTCTGAGTATTGAAATGCAGTAATATCCCATTATTTGAAACAGTTGTGTTTGAACTACTTCTGTGTTCAGTTTTTATTTCTGAGAAAATGAAGCAGTTTTGCCTGTCATAGTATACCTTTTTCACAAATCTTTATTATGTAAAATAACAAATGCTAGAGGCAGAGAATCTGTTTTAAATCATGATTCTCTCAAACTCTTCAGATACAATTGTTCCAGATGGCATCAAAACTTCCCAGAAGACTGAAGTTTTATGTCTTGAATGTTGTATTTTTTGTATAGATAGCTCATATTTCCCTTGGCCAGTCAGTGGGATTCCTCTGTATCTGCAAGACTTCTGGAACTATTAAGAGTGCATAGGTGTTCTCTAACAAGAAGCTGCAAAAGAAGCTAACTGCTCTAGGATGATGGGCAGCTGGGTTTCTGCCCTTGCTTTTTCATTTGAAGTGGTCATGATGGTTACGTTTGGTGTTGTTTTCCAAATTGCTGATCAGTGTGTCTTGTCCTGACATCCTATCCATTGTCCTGTCCACTGCCTCCCCCAAGATTTCACAGTATTTTTCTTGTATTGAGGAGTTAAAATCAAGGTCCCACCCTTATATGGGAAAAAAGTAGTAGAGAGCAGGTGATCCAACCAGCTTGTTGTGCTTGCTCAGCTCCCGGTCTGGATGTTGCAACAAGTTAAAGATTTCAGTAAAACTGTACTGCACTGGCTTTTCATATGAAATACCTGTCATTTGTGAGGGTTTATTAAGCTGGTCAGGTGTGCTTGCCTAGGCTCAAGTAACATAGGGGAAGACTCATATCAATGTTTCCTAGCTTTGTTTTTGAAACTTATTCTATTTTATGTAGACAAGATCAAATAGTGGCTGCGCATTCTTTTTCATGTGGGATTCTGATGCTTTTTATGTGCAAATAATTTAATCTTATCTTTCTTTGTCAGATTTTACATGCTTTTAATTCAGGGTTTGCAGATAGCAGATTTCATTTGCCACCCGGTTCTTGCCAGTGTTATTCTAAACTCCCCTCCTCTGTTCTGCTGTGACCTGAAAGGCATTGATGTTGTGGTTCCCTACTTCATTTCGGCTCTGGAAACTATTTTACCTGACAGGTAAATTGCTATTTCCACATAAACATCATCAGAGAGGTTGGGAGATGTTTGTCTTTTGTCATTCCTGAGTAATTTCACCAAAGAATTCTGCGATGTAGGGCCCACAATGTGTGTGTTTTTAATGATGATAATAGCAACACTGTGTAAGCTTAAATGTTCATTTTTATTTAGTGCAATTTTCTTTAAAGCAATAATAGTGCTTATTTTAAATTAAATACATGAGTTGTTAGTTGTATATTCATTGATGCAAAGCAGTACCTTTAAGAATAGGAAAATATATTGAAGTATGTCCAAAAATATATTGAAAGCCTATTGATTTTAAAGTAAACTTTGACAAGATATTCATTAGTGACTGTTGTTGCAGTGTATTTAATAAGTAAGTAATCTTAAACATCATTAAATGGAAAAATTGATCATTTAGATTGATGAAATTGGAGTAGGTTCTTATCAGAGCTTTATAGATTTCTGAATGTTTTGCTAAGTTAGGCACTTAATAGTCTTTGCATGCCTTCTTCAATGTCTATGTTATGTCTTGGTACCATGTTTCATTTTGATGTTAGGCATTTAGACATAAAGCATTATTTATCTTGTGGGCTTAAATCTGAGCCACTGCTTCTTTTGGGGTGGTCTTAGAAAGAAACAGCTACATTGCATACTGAAAATTACTTAATACCATGGGATGGGTGTATATTTAATTTTAACTTAATTACATTTGGCTCCAGATTCTTGTGAAAAGTTGATTAACTGTCTGGTGCTTTGATTTGCAGAGAACTCTCGAAATTTAAAATCTATGTAAACCCCACAGAGCTAAGAAGAGCTTCCATTAACATCTTGCTATCTCTATTGCCTCTCCCTCATCATTTTGGAACAGTAAAGTCTGAGGTAGTACATTTTATCACTATGTTTTGCATTCCATTTTTCTTTCCCTGGGATTGGGATTTAGATGGGTTGTGGGTTGTATTGGGTGTTTTCTTTGGCACTGTAACTCTTCTACCATATCAGACCATATTATAAGGTGTCAGTAGCTATGTGTGTTGTGAATATTGACTTTTGAAACCCTGCTGACATGATCTTTAATTGATACTGAAACAAGTGTATTTTTTCTTCAGGTTGTCCTGGAAGGGAAATTTAGCAATGATGACAGCTCAGCATATGATAAACCAGTAACATTCCTGTCCTTGAAGCTGAGGCTTGTGAATATCCTTATAGGAGCTTTGCAAACGGAAACTGATCCCAACAACACTCAAATGATACTAGGTTATTTCAGCTTTTTTAATTATTAACTGTATTATAGAAGTATTTTTCTTAATCTGTCCTGGGATAATAGGGGTTGTTAGTGATATATTGCTTTGCAAAAAGAAGGTTTAAATTCCTGGCTGGTTGTCACATGTGGAATCTCCCTCATACTATGAAAACATTTTAAAAAGCCTCACATTTTTGTTAATCTCTCTCTTTTTATGTGGCATAGTACTTGAAAAGTAGCAGCAAAAGTAAAGCATGTTCTGGCACAGAAAGTCAGTCATAATTAGAAATGGAAGTAGGTAAAAATGTCATAATTTTAGGAAGGATTCCTGATGAACGGATTTCAGAGAAAACCTTAGCTTTTGGCATGGTTAAGGCTTAGAAACATATTGAAATACTGGTGGTTCAGCATTGGCAAAATATAGATAACATTTGTTTAGTGTGTAAATCCTCAGACAAAATCCAAAAGTTTTGGAACAGAGTGTGGAGCTGCACTATGCACAGTTTGGCAAACTGTTCTTTCAGGTAGTGAGTGGATTAACATTGTGCTGAATACTCAGAAAGGAAGTAGAAGATTAAAACTTGGGTAGTGCACAATCTGTCAAGTTAAATATGTTTTCAGACAAGTACAAATGTACATGCCTATTATTCTCACTTGTCCCTCCTTAGTCTCCTCTCTTTAGAAGTGCTTTTTTCAACATGGTGGTGTTCTTGCCCTACCACTTTACTTTTGTCTATTTAAAAAGGCAACAGTCTTTTGGTGTGTGAGAGGTGTCTGCCTTGTTCTGGGAGGCAGAGAGTTTACCTGGTTAACAGGGGAGGGCAAGAAAATGATTTGTAGTTAAGGGAAGGGAAACAAATCCAAGTCTGCAAAGACTTTTGAAAGGTTACCTTACAATAGTTTAAGCAGTTCCTTTTTTGGCAGAGGACTAGAGGGGAATAATTTGTAAGAATAATTGGCACCCAGTGCTGGTGAAGGGGTAAAAATATCTGTGGTTTCCAAGTGAGACCATCAGAGCATCGGTGCTCGGAGGGTTTTCCCACCTTCCCTACTATGTCTGATCCACAGGGTGATGCTTTGTTAAATCCCACCCCTGTGGTCCTATGCCCCTCCACACCGAGTTGGTCTGCAGCCAGCTGGGTAGGTGCTGTACCTTGAATGGCTTTTCTACTGGGAATTATTATTCCCATGCTAGTCCCTGCCAGTTCAGCTGCCCTATTTTCTTCCTCTTAAGCTCCTGTTTCCATATGTGAAGTTTCTTCCTGCTGGCTTTAGCTGGAGGGGATTCATGAATCTCCAGTTTGTCCAGAAATTCTCACATGTGCCAGCAACTTCTCCACAAAAGCAGGATTTGTTCCCATCTGCCAATAAACGTTTGGCAGGGAGTGGTGCATTTCATAGAATCATGGTGTGCTTTGGGTTGGAAGAGACCTTAAAGCTCATGTCATTCCACCCTGCTATATTCCACCATGCATTCCATACCCATTCCCTGTGCAGGGACACCTTCCACTAGACCAGATTGCTCCAAGCCCTGTCCAGCCTGACCTTGGACCCTTCCAAGGGATGGGGCAGCCACAGCTTCTCTGGGCAACCTGTGTCAGGGCCTCCCCACCCTCACAGGGAAGAATTTCTTCCCACCATCCCAGCTCACCTTGCCTTCTCTATGTGAAAACATTCCCCCTTGTCCTGTCATTTCCCTTCATAGAGTAAGCTGTATTTCCTAAATGTTCATTGATGGGTGAGGCAGGGGAAGGAGGCAGAAAACTAAAACTGATGCCACCAAATGTGTCAGTGTCAGCTAGTTTAAGGTCCATGTTCTTATTGCTTCTTCCCTTATCATACTCTGGGGATGATGCTGCGAAGCAGGTACAGGCTGGTCACCCTAGTTTAGCTAAAACACACCAGTTTTGATTTAAGTGAGTTACATCTTTCCTGAGGCTGAAGAGAGAGCTCTGTTCTGGCTAGCTTGGATGCAATGGGGTTGGTGATCCCTGCAGTTAAGAGCTTCAGCTTTTTGAATACAGTATTTTGGGCACTGATGGCGATTAAAGCATGGAAAGTGAGAGGCTGGCGAGAACTTCCAGGCAGAGGGAATTTCAGTGTTTCCCACTTCAGATTATGAACTTTCCTTCTGATAGATATCCTTAAATGTAACCTGAGTTTTTAAATGAGCACAATGTGGTGGAACCACTTCTATTCCTTCTGTGAAGCCAAAATCCTTCCAAACTGAGGAATTTGACAGACCTATCACAGAACAGTTTGGGCTAGAGGAGACCTCTGCAGTTCATTCAATCCAACTCTCTGCCAAGGCAGAGTCACCAGGAGCAGGTGACACAAGAGCCTGTTCAGGAGGGTTTTGAATGTCCTCAGAGGGGGAGACTCCATGACCTCCCTGGGCAGCCTGTTCCAGTGCTCTGCCACCCTCCATGGAAGGAAGATTTTCCTTGTGTTGAGGTAGAACTTCTTGTATTTTAGTTTGTGCATTACTCCTTGTCCTGTTGCTGGATACCACTAAACAGAGTCTGGCACCATCCTCTGGACGCCCATCCTTGAGATATTGATATGTAATGATGAGATCCCCTCTAAGGCTTTTCTAGACTGTGTTCAAAACATTTTTAACATAGTTAAAAGCACTCTCTGTCTCAACTTTCATCTGTTTCAAATGACTAAGCTTGAAGCAAGTCTTGTGTTTCAGTAAGAGATTTTATAAAACAGGACTGCAAAACCTCTGTGTTAGACATGTTACCATGTTGCTTGGTAATATTTAGTAGTGAATTCTACTGTAGCTAGTAGTTACCTTCTTGTATCTGATTCTGCAGGTGCAATGTTAAATATTGTTCAGGATTCAGCACTGCTGGAAGCCATTGGCTGTCAGATGGAATCTGTGAGTATTTTTTGCTTATGGAGTTACTTCTTCAGAAAGAATGCATTCCTCACTTTACCTGCTACTGAAAGGGGCTCAGGTAGCATCTTGATGTTTGGTCTTTTGTATCTGAGAGGATGGAGAACTCAGAAATTTTCTTCTCTCTCTAAACTGCCTTTCACTTTGCAGAACGGTGGCGAAAACAACCTCTTCAAAAGCCACAGTCGCACTAACAGTGGCATTAGCACTGCAAGCGGTGGCAGCACAGAGCCCACGACACCGGACAGTGAGCGGCCAGCACAGGCCCTCCTGAGGGATTATGGTAAGGGCAGCTCTTTGGAAAACGCTCTCATGGTATGCCAGGTTGATGTTTTCTGGGGTTTTCTGGTTTAGTTCTGGCTAAAGCATTAATGTGCCCATGTGTTTGAAGTCAGGGGGATAACCCAGCTGTGTGCTGCAAGTCTGCACTCACATATCCCCTATCAGTAGTTGTCTTAACCCTACTAAAGGACTTAACATTTTCAAAATCAGAATGTAAACGCTTATGAAAAAGGTATTTGCAAACTTTAACTTACGTTTTAAAGACACTTAATTTCTGTCAACAAGAATGAGATTTATGTACACCAAGTGTAAATTAATCACTTCATTCGTTTTGATAAAATTCCAAATGCTCACCTACCTCTGCAGCACCTGTTCTTAAGCCATGTTTAAAGAACATTTCAGGCAATCTGACTTTTATAGGGCAAGTAAGCAGAATGCTTGTGATATGTCATATGTTATAACAGTAGAATTTAGGAATTAACTTTAGTTTGCTATGTCTTGTACTGTCCATTTTTGACTCTCTGTAGTAAAATCTGTGTTCTAAATCTGTGAGTGGTAAGCTGGCTGACTGTCAAGATCCTGCAATTTCTTTTGATCCTTTAGTCTTCAGTTTAACTGATGTTGGCCAATTAAATGTGATAACAAATCACCTTTATTATATTGTAGCCTAGACTGACATTTCTGTGATCACCAACCAAAAAGTTTTGGTCATGTATTTTATCTAGTTCTGTAAATAGCAAGAGGAAGGAGATTATCAGGAAAGGCTTCAGTATATTCTAGGGATTCATATAAACATGTTGGTGCTTTCCCTACAGGATTTATTTGTTTGAAATTAGAGTGCCAGTTTTCTGCACACCATTTGAATTGTGTTTAGTTGATGTGAGTTTTCATTGACAAGTGCTTGTAAAAATAATAATTTGTAAGATTTAAAAAATCTTCTAAATATTTGAATTACTGAGTCTTCATACCATGACATAACTTGAAATATATTTTTGTAGTATATTCATTTTATTGGATTTTCTAAATTTCCTGTGTGCAGAAGGTAAGGTTGTAAGTAGCTTATGGAAATAATTTATGTTTCCACTGGATGCTTTGAACAAGGCAAAATTGAAAACAGGATGGTCTATTGTTACTGTTTAGCCATAATAGACTCTTGAATCTGCTCCTGGGGTGTCATTGAGTGTTAAATAAGGCAATTTAAATTTTGGGAAGGATGTCCTTATCTGTCATAGTTCTCATGTCTCTATAACTAGTCAGTTATAAAACTAGCAGTTTTTTATTTCTGTCATTGATTTGCATACTTCAGTTTTAACAAATACAGATAGTATTTGTTTCCTAATATTTTGAACAACTGATACTTAAAACATTTTTTATTTTTAATTTTGAGTTAAAGATTCAAGGAAACAAAAGGTCAGAAATAATTATTTCTCTGGCACTGATTCTTTTCATTATCTACATCTATTGAACTAGTGTAGCTTTTGATAAACATTACGTGGAAAGAATGGTTAACTTCTGACACAGATATCTGAAATTACATGTGCTCCTTAGTTCCTCAATACAACTACTGACTTTTAATATACATTACCAATGCCTGTATTTTTCAGAGACTAAAAGATAACATGACAGACAATTTAAGTACAATAGCAAAACCTGAAGTTGGCTGTTGTGCTGCTGAAATGCAGCAGAGCTCTGGGGTTATTCAGAATATCTTAAAAAATCAAATTGAGCTAGCTGGTCTGGATGTTCTTTTATAATGCCTGGAGAGTATGTGAGGGAGTTAGCCTGTGCAAAAGTCATCAACCCAGTTTCGAGGTGGTTTAGGGTTTATTTTATGTCTGTATTGTGGCTGCTTTGCCTTGTGACTGTGCTTTGCTTATTGTCACTAATGCTTAGTTATTTTCCCTCCCTGTGGTGTGTGGTTTTGGGGTTATATCTAGCTCTTCATACAGATACAGCTGCTGGATTGCTGATTCGCAGCATCCACCTGGTAACCCAAAGACTGAACTCCCAGTGGAGGCAGGACATGAGTATCTCTCTGGCTGCCCTGGAGCTGCTCTCTGGACTGGCAAAGGTGAGACTTGCAGCTTGGTGAGCTCTGGCCCCTTCTCACAGGGTGATTGTAGTCCTGCCTGGGTGAAAGTCAAGCCACAAACCAATTTCTATGGCTGAGTTTGTCAGCAGCTATTCTGTTTGGAAATGAAAAGTAAGCAGCACTGCTGTTGTAGGTAATTTTCTTCCAGTGTAAACGCACTTTGGCTCAAAGGACACGTGGCCTGGGAATGCTTTTTGGCTGAAACTTCTCTTGTACCACTTTTCCCCTTCTCATCTTGGAAATAGCTTTTAGAGTTCAACAAAATGTAGTGTATTGCTAATATGGAGTGTTGCCTTCTTCAGTGCTTTATCTGCACACAGTTCTGTATTCAACACAAATAACTTACTAGGTGGGGGAGAAGAGTTGTTGAGATGCAAAACACCCCTTTCTGCCTGAGAGCTCTTGTGCCCAGGCTGGACTTCATGGCTGTTAAGCAAAAGTCCAGTGTACTTGGAGCAGCCATGATAATCTGGTGTGACTATTCAGTATTTCCTGTCATAATCCCTCAGGAACTGAACAGATCTCTTCTAATGTGTGTCTTAGGTAGTTTTTAGAGCATTAAGTCAGCACTGAGCCATATTGGACTGGATGTTCATTCACTGTTGCATGAACCAAAGAATGTATTTGAAAGTGTTCTTGAAATAGAGCACCATATAGAACCACAGCTTTCTGCAGCTTTTGTGGTTAAGCCAGGGTTTTCTTGGTTTGGTTTAGGTTCTTTTTTTCTTGCAGGGTTATGGGAATGTGGAAAGACTTATCTTTTCAAATGTATCCCCAGGTTAATATTAAAGTCTTTGTATAATTTTCATGCATCTGAAGTAATTCTTGCCCTGGAATATCTTTCCCCTTTACAACGAAGTGGGGAAAACCGAGGTCACTTCTTCCTGCAGAACTACTGTGGGACTTGTTCTGCTTGTGTCTTTGGAGGTGACAAGTCCCAAAGCCTTTCTCATGTAGGGGCTGCCCTGTCTTGTCTGTTCAGCACCAGGTTATTAGTGGGATTTAGAAGAGTCAAAAATCTTGTTTCCTGCAGGAGTGCTGGTTCACAAACCTGCCTTTCATAAGCTTATCTTGAGGGGACTCTGTTGTAGATCTTTGGCTTCTGAAGGATATTCTGCCTAAATCCTGGGGCTCTGAATTGTACTCCCATTAGTGGAGTACAGCTGCCAGGCTTCTGTGCTGCCACCTGCAAGTCCATCTACCTTCCTGCTTGGGTAGGGGTGCACCTGAATAAGCAAAGCCTTACAGAGCATGGTCAGATGCTGCAGAGTAGAAAAATCCATCTGTTCCTGTGCTGAGTCACAGGCTGTGAATAAGAGAGAAGAGAAATTCAGTTCTTTAGCCTTACAGTGCAGATCCTCATGGTTCATTGTGCTGTTTCCTGACCTTCTACTCTGGAGCCTTGCTCTCTGCATCCCTGAGCTGAGAAAGAAGCAGAGAGGGGTGTTTGTAATGAGTTTTGGGGATGAGGTTATGGGTTTCTTGTCAGTCTGTCTGAAGATGGCTTTTTTGGTTCCTTTGTTCCAGTGGTGGAAGTTACTTTGCTGAGAATATGTCTATGGGAAAGCTACTTGAGCAGAATGAAGCCCTATGGAAGGGAGGCTTGGCAGTGAGTGGGTTCTTGGAGATACAGAATGGGTTGCTAGAGCTGAAGAAGAGGCATTTGTGGAAAATAAATTTCAATACTGCAAATTCAGCTTACATTTGATTTCTTACCAAGCCACACTAGTACCACTCCTGCTCTTAGAAACCAAGCCTTGCAATGTGGTCACGCCTCAGTGCAGCATTTCTTTACTTATAGTTTCAATATCTATCACTGTTAAATAATTTTACCTGCAATTTTAAGCTGTAATCAAAAAATATCTCAACTGTTTATTGCTGTTTCTTAAAATTGCATTTAGAAGTGTCTTCAGAAACTGGTTTTTTTTTCCTCTGGAAGCTTTTTGTGGAGGAGTTCTCACCCTGTTGCCCTTGCTGACACAGGTGAAGGTGGTGGTGGATCCTTCAGACCGGAAGCGCGCGATCAGCTCCGTGTGCAGCTACATCGTGTACCAGTGCAGCCGCCCGGCCCCGCTGCACTCCCGGGACCTGCACTCCATGATCGTGGCCGCTTTCCAGTGCCTCTGCGTCTGGCTCACGGAGCACCCTGACATGCTGGATGAGAAGGTCAGTGGATAGATTTGGAGTGCTTTTTTTGCCCAGCCTGCCTGTTCTCGATACTTTAAAATAGTGTGGTTTGCTTAGCTTTCTTAAAAATTTCAGAAATGGTTTCTGTGCAAAATGCTTCTGAACTTTAATTCGTGGTCTTTATTCGCCAATACAGTTTTTTTGCTTTAAAATTAACTTTATAGTTACGGGAATGTCTCAGTCTTTCTTCTTGCTTGGTGAAACTGGAAAAAGAGAGAAGAAAAGAAACATGGAAAAAAACCAAAAGAGAAATATAGAAATGAATGGGATAACTCATAGCTACCTGCTGCAGGTAGCCATGACTCTCCTCATTTCTCAGCTCTTACCTGACTAAAACATTTTCTAGGCTTAACAGAATTCTTTTGATGCTAGTATTTTGGTAATCAGTTTGTTTCACCAAGAAACCAATTTTCTAGAAACTAAGCAAAGCATAGCTCAATATAAGGTGGAATTTGCTTGGGAAGCTTGAGAAGAGCAGGAAATGGATGCATATTTTCAATTGCCTTCTGCCCTGCTGCTTAAAAAATGAAAAAATTTGAATGCACATTTTCATTGTTAATCTCCTTACAGAGCCAACATAGTGATCTTTCTGTGTTTTAATAGATAATAGATATGTATGTATTATGTAATATTTTGTTATCTTTTTAGGGAGAATGTTACGTATCTTTATTTTGTTTATTCTGTAACATATTAAAATATGCATATTTAAAAAAACCCGAAGATTGAAAACCCACAAGCAGAACTTTAAATGAAGATGCTATCTGCATGTGCTTTGGAGTACTGGCATGGCAGTAGGTGACTACAAGAGGATAGGTTCCCTGGATGTGGCACAGGTTGTGTTTAGCCAGTTGCATAATGCTTTATTTAATTTCATTATGGTCTTTTTTTATTTCAATTGCCACTGTAAGGAGATTGTGTTACATACTGTGTGCATTATGTACTGGACACTGAGTAGCTCATTCCTTAGTCACAATAGTCAGATGAGAACCTTTCCCTGCATTTGCAAGTATTAAAAATGCAGCTTTCCAAGTGCCTCCTCTCTTATATTTGCTTTGAATTTCACCTCCTGTATTGCTGCTCTGTAAACTGCTGCAATTCTTCGTGACCAGTCTTTTCCGCTCAAGGCTGGTTAGTTTTGCTCTGTTAGAAAACTTTGATTTCTCTCTTCACCTTTTATTCTATATCAACAATGAATATGAGGAAGGACAAAGGCCAAGACACATAACCCTGTGTCTGGTTGCTGGTGGTACAGCCCGACCACTCCTGTTCAGTTTTACTCACTTATGTATTCAGGAGAAGTCTTTCTTTGTTATTCTGTAGCTCAGGCCATGAGATCTGAACCTTCATTGTGGCAATCTGAATATTTTCAGGAGGTTAATTTTATTCTGCACAGCACTTGTATGTCATGTGTGTGGTTCTACTGAGTGTTGGCCTCTGCTGTAATAGATTTCTTGAAGCTATTACAGTGTATTTTTAGAATGTTCTTCTCTTGGTGAATTAAATACCATGGTGTATTTTACTAATGAAAGATATTGGCAGTTGAAAAATTTGGAGAAAAATTTCTTGCGGTTTTCCAGATGAGCTCATTCTTAATGTGCTTAGAACTTAAAACTTCTGCAAAGAGTCCCAGAAGTGCATTTATTATCTCTTTAAATATGTTCACATTTTTCAGTTGGATTCATAATAGTCCTCTTGGCAATTTGGTATGTATGCAAAGAAATACATTGTGTGAATTTATTCCTTCAGAGTACTTTTTACCATTAGAATATAAGTAGATAATATAAGTAAACATCTATAAACAGGAAAAAACTACCAGTTCTATAGCAAACGTCATCTTATTTTAACAGTGTTGGAATAACCTTCTGCCTTTAAATAAAGAGCTCATATTACCAGCTGTGGTTTTTTGTTGTTGGTTTTTTTTTTTTCTTACTTAATGATATATGACTGTTTCCCTAAGGTTTTGGATATGGTTATCCAAGTGCTTCTGCTTTAGTGTTGCTCTTGTGTTTTAGGATTGTTTAAAAGAGGTACTGGAGATTGTGGAGCTGGGCATTTCAGGGAGCAAATCCAAAAACAGTGAACAGGAGGTCAAGTACAAAGGAGACAAGGAGCCAAACCCCGCATCCATGCGAGTGAAGGATGCTGCTGAAGCTACACTAACCTGGTATGTAATTTATCAGAGCACCTTTAATGTTCAGTATTGCCTTGTCTGAGAGTGTTTAATAGGGAGTTCCCAGCTGGTGATCTCTGATATAACAAGAGCATTTAAGAAGTTAGGCAGAAGCTCCCTCTCTTTGCCATTTGAGCAGGGCTGTGTTCTGCCTTAGATCTATCCACCTCCCCTTGCAGGTGTTAACAGAAAACAGATCCCTCTGGTCACTGTTTTCCCCTCCTGCCTCCTCTCTTCCTTGTACAGCAAAACCCAGACTCTCCTCTTGCCCTCGTGTTCTGTTGCCAGCCAGGTGTCTCTTGGACAGCGATTCCTTCTCGCTTTCACTTAACCTAGTGATCCTGTCTTCCCATTTCCTCTTCTCCTCAGGCTGACAACATATGCTGTCCTCACTCTGGGTAGGAAACTGAGAGACACTGTGTGACAGCAGGGAATGACACACACAGCACATGTATGCTGGAGCAGGATGGGATGGCTTCCTGCCCATAGCGTTGGGCTTGATTATTATATTTGAGAGGTTCTGCTGGAAATGCAGTAACAGATAATGTGTGGGTTGGGGAAGGGAAGCACAGAGAGGAAAATTGGGATTTGCTCCAGAGAAGCTGGAAAGCACTGTGTTATGGGCTGAACAGCATGGTGGCAGACAGGACAGACTGAAGATGGGGATGATAACTATGTTTTGCAAAAGGCAATAGCTGCTTTCTTTTTTGCTCTGCTTTGGAATCCAACTGTTATACATGTTACTATTAGTAAAAACAACTGTGTAATTTCCAAGAAAAAGAAACTACTCATTGGAACTTGTGGACAAATCCTTATTGTTGCCTGAAAGTTTTTCTTTTCATTTAGAGAGATGAAACTCTTCTCACAGTAAAGTGGAAAAGTGTGTGGGGAGGACAGTCAATAGACTTGCTTTTGGTCTGGGTGCTGGTTTTAAGGGTAAAGTCCTGACTTGGATCCTATGAACTTCAGTCTGACACTGGACAACTCTAATTACTCGTTCCTGCTATAGAAATTTTCAATTTCTAATAGTGTTAGTGAGATCCTGTACAACTTTGGATTATTTAAAACAATATTTTTAGGGGCCTCCTAAGGCTGCGGTTCCAAGAAGGTAGGCCCTGTTGGACCCCACCTGGAGGCTTTCTTCCAGACAAGATTAACATCTGTGGTAGCATGCTTGTGTGATCCTGGACCTTTTAGGGTCCCAACCCCTTAAAGGGTTTTAGGTTACTGTAATCTGTACTTGAAGAAAGCAAAGGCAGTTGAAACAAGTGCACTGCCATGTCTGTCCTGCTTGTTGATATGAGAAGGCTAAAATATGGATGATTGGAGATATAATATTTTCAAAATGAACATGAAGCTATGGAAGAGTACAAATTTTCATGCTTTCAAGTATGTCTTAATATCTTTATAACACAGCTTATGAAGAAGCTCGTTGTGAACTCTTCTTTGTAGGTTTTCCTGTATGTTTTTCTGAAGGTACTGGTTATCTTAAAACAACCTAATGGGCAAGGGCAGATGTGCCCTGATAACATAACTGCTAGGCCAAGATACAGATGAAAAATATGAGTAAAAGTTTGTGCTTGAGTGGGACAGTTCACTTAATCTGTCATAACTCTCAACTTTCTTCTTACTTGCAGCATTATGCAGTTACTTGGAGCATTTCCTTCTCCCAGTGGTCCTGCTTCTCCTTGCAGCTTGGTGAATGAAACCACATTAATTAAATATTCCCGTCTCCCTACCATAAACAAGCACAGCTTCCGTTACTTTGTTTTGGATAACAGTGTCATCCTGGCCATGCTGGAGCAGCCTCTAGGGAATGAACAGAGTAAGTTCAGATTTCCTATTTCCTTCCTTCACAGGATAAAACTTTCTGTATGGAGCTGCAAAACAAAGGTACTTCATCAAATGTTTCTCACATTTCAGGGGTTTTCCTGTCTGCAGGTGGGCACACATAGCAGAGTTGCTCTGGGATTAAGTGTTGGGAGTAACTTTAATGCCACTGATAATCAAATGTGCACAAGCCTACCCACATTGTTCATGCACTTGTCCAAGTCTCAACCAGTTAGATCATAGACTTGCTGCTGACTGCCATTTAAATAATTAATGATGGACAAAAGCAATAGCATTGTATTTTGAAACATCCTTGTTCGTACAAGAACAAAAATATAAAGAGTATAGGAGATTTGATAGGGATAAGTGGTTAACAAATGGTTAGTATGTTTCCTTTGTGCTTGCACCATTCCTGCTGCTTGCTTTAGGCCTCCTGTTACTGCATATTTCTATGGGTGCTTTCTGCTCAGGTGGGTTTAGTTGCTTAGGAGCTGTTACAACTTTCCCATGTCTGATCCTGTTCTGTCAATGACACCTCTTGTAAAAGAGATTTGTCTCAGGGTGTTGGCTTTTACAGCTGAGTCTAACTCATTTCAGCCTCATAGACTTTGACCATCAAGAATTTATATTACAAAAATCTGGTATTAAATGATGCTTTGAACTGAATAACTGATCCCTCTGTAAGTCTTCACATGTCATGGTGTTACCCAATAGAACAGATGAAAAATCTCTAACATGCTACCTCAGTTAAAGACTAATTTATGTTAGATCTGATATACTATCCCAAATACATTTTCCTCATCTGTGGGTAGGATGGAGCCTAAAAACTAGTCCTGAAAGCAGAAATTGCACAAAACTGCATGAACTAGTGCTGAGAAGTTAAGCTGTGATCCAGAGTGCTCTGACCATGCTGAGAATCACTGGATAGATCTTGCAGGAAGTGACAATGCTGGGAGCCATTGCCACTTGTCCACCCCAAGTCTGTGTTGGAGCAAGTGTGTTCCTGACTGGAACGGATTAGAGAGTGCTAGAGTGGCTAAGCAGTCCTCATCCTCACTCTGCCTCTTCTAAATGTGTTACTGTGCAATCCTGCAAAGCTGTTGAAATCACAGATTAGATTATCTTTTCTCGCTGTGTATAACTTGCTTACAAATCCCCTTTGAATTACAAGGTAAATTGCAATAATGCACAAATACATCAGGCCAGTTCTGAGGCAGATCACAGAAGTGAGTGACTGGGGAGCTGGTTTGGGTTCTCTCTGTGTGTGTTAGCTTATGTACAGGTGTGCTTAGGCTGTGCTGTACCCTGAACTTCCCAGGGAATACTGGTGAAGAAATAGAGTTCTGCTAGTTACCTGATGGTGCCAGTGTGTGGTTTATGTGCACAAAAGATAAATGCAAGTACCTTTAAGAAGAAAAACTTATGATGAAGTATGATGATCTCATCTAAAGTAACTAATATCAGTAGTCTTTTAAATCTTGAATGAAGACTGAAATCCCTGCAATGTTAAAACCATCATTGTGCCAGTAGAAAGGCACCCCAGGACTCTGTAGTCTGACCTTCTGCTGTAGACAAGGCCAGCACTGAATATGGGCTGGGATAATGGACCAACTTGGTGTTGCCCAAGTGAGTCTTACAAACCTGAGAGGACAACTTCTGTTTCCCTGTTCCTTGTGGGGAAAAACATTCCATGATGTGGAGTCAGAATCTTCCCGAGTCTTGGTTTGACCATATCTTTTGACCTTCCACTGTTCTTACTGCTGCTATTTGTGAGGAACTTTTGCAGAAGGTCGTGGAAGCATCATGGAATCTGTGTCTCCCTATGGTCATTGTCTCACCTGAACAGGCAGTGGCTGGACAATCTTCTTTGATTTCCTGGAGATATTTTGGAGAGAATTGGTGATCTGCATGAATTTGGATGAAAGATGCTTTTAATGATGAAACTGAGCTGGCAAGTATTGAACTGACAAAGTAGACTAGCACTTTCCTGCTGCAGAGAGATTTACTTGCTTCTCACCAGGAGTTTTCAGGATCAGGGAGGAGTTAACCTTGAAAGCAAAACCTCTGCCATCATGCCTGCATTTTATTCTTGTTAAATGATTACAGAGTGAACTGTTTGCAGTATATGATGATGTATTATTTTCTTAACCCATGTGCTTTGCAGATGACTCTTTCCCCTCTGTCACGGTTTTGATCCGTGGAACATCTGGAAGATTTGCATGGGCCCAGCAACTCTGTCTTTTACCAAGAGGAGCTAAAGCAAATCAAAAGGTCTCTATCAAAGCCCGTAAAGAAGTCTTTAACTTAGAGATGTTCAGCAGAATTCCACTAATGTGAGACAGCCCCCCAGAGCTGGTGATTATACATTAAGGCTGAGCCATGGGGCCTTTAGCTGTAGGTAATGTGCCACATCTCTGGTGACTCTTTACCACTTGTGATTAACATAAACTACAGGCTGTGACAGTGCTTGTTGCTTTCTCGACTTGCAGACTTGCTTAAGGTAGGGGGCATTCTCTTTTTTTTTTTTTTTTTCTTCTTTTTTCTGAAAGCATCTTCTGAAGTGATGGGGTAAGGCACAATGTATTTAGTGTGTAGGCAGGAGTGTTGGTGCTAGTTTTCAGGTGTCAGGCAAAGCCCTTGCAGCAGAGGGAGTGAAATCTGGAGGTGTAGAATAATGTGGTGCTGCAGAGAGAACAGCTCTTTAAGCTACAAAGCCTGATGTTGCAAAGATGTCTGTAAACCTGCTGCGAAAAAAATTACCTAGATGAACTCTGGAGCATGTACTTTTGTTACGAAAATTTCTGTGAACTTCTCCAAATCTTTAAACTCCTCCCATGACCATCAGTAAAAGAAAGGCAGTAATGTAGCTGAAATGAGGGCTTGTCAGTCTCAGCTAGCATGTTCAAATTTAGATGAATGGTGGGTCTCTGTGAAGCAGCCTTCAGGAAGACCGTCCAGGATGTGTTTGGAGCTCTGCTATCGCTAGAGCTGAGCCCCTTGGCTGAATAGTGTCAGTCCAAGTGTGCTGCCTCCTACACTAAAGGGCAAGCCATGATCTGACTGCTGACCTCCTCACCAATTTTAAGGGAACTTTTCAACTTGTTTCAATGAGCACATTCTATAACGTAATTGTTAATGGGTTTGCCCTTGTAATCAGTAGTAAATAACATAGAAAACAACACTGAAGATGCAATGAATGGTCTTGCTTGGAGCTGATGCACCTCTAAACCAGTGCATAGATAATTTGTTGCTTGCCTTGGTAACTTGAAGCTTGGAATTACATAATGACAGACTAGAACATGATGTAGGAGCAATGTTAAAATTGCATCATGATCCATGATGCAAGTCCTTTGGGTGTTCTGGCAGTGCATCTCCCTCTTGACCCACAACATTGCTACTCTGTTTGAGGCCTTGACTTGTGATCATCACAGTCAACAGGATTGAAATGGAGCTTTTCAAATATTTTGCCAGCTTTCCCTGAATACACTTAGAATGGGCTGAAAATAAGATGTTGCCATGCAAGGTTGCCATTTTTGGGGAGTTTGCAAGTGTTTACAGGCTAGATGGTTAGCAGAGTTCATAGATTTCAAAATGAAGAGAATTGTGTCTTTTTAAAATTTACAGTCACATTTTTAATAGAAGTCTATTAGTTTAAAGTATTTAATGTTTTTTAATGATGCTGCTCACTAATGGATTAGTGTAGTTCTGATGGGAAGGGGAGAGGAAACTTTTTCATCTGTTATAATCTTGTTATAATGTAGTGATACAATACCTTGAATGTAAAAACAACCTTTTTTTGTCAGACATTTGTACCAGAACCTCGACCGGCTCCTAAAAATGATGTTGGATTGAAATACAGTGTGAAACACCGCCCTTTTCCTGAAGAGGTAGACAAGATTCCATTTGTGAAAGCTGACTTGAGCATTCCTGATTTACATGAAATCGTGACTGAGGAAGTAAGTAACTGTCTCTGACTTGATTTTGTTCTTGGAGTTTTTGTCTGTTCATGAGTCATGCACTGATGTCTTACAGTAAATGGTTTTACTCTCTAGCTTGTCCAATTTCATATTAATGGAATAATAACCTCTGCAAATTAGTTAAATCTGTGCACACTTCTCTAGGAAGATGACAATGCTTTGGATGTGTTATTTGGGAGACACTGCTAAACATGTTTTATTATTGATCCTAATATCCTTGTATTGTAGGAAGCAATGCCTTGAATTTTATTGCTTCTTCTGGGGAAATGGAAGGGTCTTTTTTGAAACCTTCCTGGGGAAAGAAGAGAATGCATGTCTCAAATATTTTAAAGTTTCACAGGATCTAATTTGTTTTAGTTTCTGTTCACTTGAATAGGAGAAGCCATAGATGATACTAGGTATTCACAGAGCTCTCCTATGCAAACAGTGTTTAGGTGCTCACTTTGCTGTGTTCCAAGGTCTATTTGAAAGTGTTTTAGCAACCATTTTGATGGTGGACTGCAGCTGCTGCTGTGGAGCTTTCCTAAGTGATGGAACTGTTTTCTTAGTGGATCTTTTTTATTTTGATGACATCAGCAGTTCACGCAATGTTTTCCAGCTCGAAGAGCGCCATGAGAAGCTGAGGAATGGCATGGCTCAGCAGATTGTCTTTGAGACTTCCATAGATCAGAGAAGTGAAGAGGAGTGGCGGAAGAAGAGCTTTCCTGATCCCATCACGGAGTGTAAGCCCCCGCCACCAGCACAGGAGTTCCAGACAGCACGTCTGTTTCTCTCTCACTTTGGGTTCCTCTCGTTAGAGGCATTGAAGGTGATCTGATACCTCTTGGTGTTGTCCAGTTCCTCCAGTTCCCATGTGGTCTGGCTTGACAAAAGGGGAAAAATAAGTTTTGTTAGTGGAAGATCATCTGTGTAGTTCCAGCTACTGTTCAGCTGCAGTCAAATCAAATCAAGTGATAGATTCCATGGTTCCAGGATTAAGACCAGAGCTGTGAAAGGCTGGGCCCCAAGTTGCACATGCTCTGAATAGGTGGCTATATCTTTGTTTTCAGTGGATGCATAAGCCATCACACTCAGATGTTCACATGTAAAATCATTCCACAACTTGAGTTAGGTTTTGGGGTGGTACTTGAAGTCTCTCTGAAATAAAATTGCCATAGAAGTTTTACTTCAGAGGTGGTTGTGGTGAAGCAGTTTAATGATACATAAACACTTGGGAGTACATAATAGATGTAGAGATTTCTTTTAAAAATTAAAATAACAATTTATAGAGGTGATCGGTATTCTTAAATTGAAATTCTGCCTCTTTCCTGTGGATTCTCCCTTATATTTGTAGCTTTTTCTTCCAGAAAGCTGTCAGGAAAAGTAGACTATAGAGCATTTGCAAAACTGATGTCTGAAAGTGCTCAGTATTTCACATATTACTGGCATTTAAGTTCATCTGAAACTGCACGTGTGATTGTGTGCATAGCTGTGATACTTTGAAAGCATCTGCTGTTTTTGTTGTGTGCTCTTCTTGAGCAAAATATTATGTCTCTCACTGGCAAAGTACCACTTTTACTTAATGAGAGCAGAATGCAACAAATTGTCAATCTGTTATGCTTGCTGTTGTTCATTTACAGTCAAAAGATTATATTGCATCAGAAATCCCTGTATAATTTTGCTCTTAGAGAAGGGAAATTGTCCTTTTATATTTTAATGGATTCCCATTGAAGCCATAAAGACCTTTGAATTAAGAAAGATGAGTTTTTAAGCTGTTGAACTCTGTCTATTGGACAGGAACCTACTAACAGCCGTCTACCTCCTCACTTGATTGCACTTGACTCTGCTCTTCCTGGGTTTTTTGATGACCTTGGCTACTTGGATTTGTTACCTTGTCGTCCTTTTGATACTGTTTTCATTTTCTACATGAAGGCAGGCCAGAAAACGAGCCAGGAGGTAAGTGAAAGTGTAGAGTGCCAGCTAGTTTCTCTTCTAGTTTCCAAGTGAGTGCAGCATCACTGCTGGTGACTGGAGTGTCAGAACCAGTGCGAGCTACAAGTCACTGTGTACTCTCTTCATCTGTAGGTTGAAGTACATTGCTCACACTTAGGATTATTGTAACAAATTTAATATATTTTAAAATATAGATAACATATATATTAAAATATGTCCTTATTGTCCTTATTTGTAGAGTTGAAAGATTCAGATCAGAAAGGCATTTCAGCTTTGTTGGCTCAGCTTGCAGGGAAGGTTGCAGTTTGTTCCAGCAATGAGCAGTGTCAAGGTAGTTTGGTTTCATTCTAATGTTAAACATATGTTAAAGAAATTAAAAACTTTCTACAAGTAAGGAAGTATTATTGCATTATAAATCTTCATGCTATAATATTTAGATTCAAAGGCAATTAGATTAATCAGGTTAATTTGTACAGATCTAAGTTGTGACTTCTTTGTGACCTAGAAACTCACTAAGAGGGTTTATGGGCTCATTAGGAAGGGATGTTTCTCTCGTACCTTCTCATTCCATTCATAACTCTCATAGTGAAGAGTAGAAGTGTGGCTTCCATAATAAATCATTGTGCCAACTCCTTGTGTCACTGTGAATGCACGGTTGACAGAACACTGCAATACCTTCTACTTTGTGGGACACAGTTCTTGAAACCAGGATCATCTGTCTGTAAGCATTCAAATTGTTGTTCAGAGTAGCCAGTGCAGAATCTTTTCATCTGCAAAGTCAGCTATGAAACAAGATATGCTACATTTGCCTTCGAGCTGAGATGAGCTCTTGCTGAGATAGCAGAATGTTTATATGCTTCTATGGAGCTCTTATGTCTTCCAGCCCACTCTTACCCTGACTTGTTTGAAGCACAGCTATGGTGTCAATGTGCTCAGTAATGAGGATTAACAATGCAGTGTATCTAGTCACTACTGAACACTGTACAAGGCATTAAGACAGTGTCAGGACTCTGGCTACAGAAAGCCTCTAGCCTGGAAGCTTTCCTTCCAGCAGCCATCCCTGCAATTTCTGCTTTGCTGAGGCCTGTGTCCCAGTGTTCTGTCCCTGCACAAGCCAAAATGATTGATGCCTCTGCCACAAAACAAATTTCTGCATGGCCTGAAAAGGATGGATGGTTTGTTCCACTGACCCCAGTGGTTCTGGTACCCAAATCACATGTGTCCCTCTGTGCTGTTTGGTGAAGGGCTCAACTCTGACTTGGTCTTAATGAGGTAAAAATTGCCTTTGCATGTGGAAACATTCCATATCTCTGTCAGAATTAAAGTTCAATATGAACAGTACAGTGTGATTAAAGTGCACACTCAATCCTGCTGAAAGTTGTTTTGGAAAATCTGTTTCATAATTTAATGTGCTATGAGGCCTGCTGTTTAAATCACACTGTCGTGTACAGGTAAGTAGTGAGGAAAATACCTTTCTCTTCAAATTTTAGCTCAGTCTAATAGTGAAAACTGTGTAGAAAACCCTTGTGTTACCTTTGGTGCTAATGCAGATTCTGCACTGAATACTCTGTGGTTTTTCTGATGAGTGGCTGAGTCTCAAAATTGCCATTTCCAGCTGTTTAATTCACTGTTTTACAGGCTTTGAAAATACTGGCAGAAAGTCAAGTTGATTGAATAGTACAAGGCCAAGCAGAATAGGAGGATAGGGAGCAAAGAGTAATGTCCATGTAGAAAGTCTGGGGTTCTAGGCTTGTTCTGTAGCTGTATTTGGGCAAAACTGTGTTGGTAACAGAAATGGTAATTTAAAAGCTGGGGAGGAAGAGATTTGTTTCCTACTTCTGTACCAACATGTTGCTGCTGGTGGTTTCAGATCCTGAAGAACATGGAGTCTTCCAGAATTGTTCAGCCTCACTTCCTGGAGTTCTTGCTGTCTCTTGGCTGGTCTGTTGACATTGGGAAGCACCCGGGGTGGACTGGTCATGTCTCAACAAGCTGGTCAATCAACAGCTGCAGTGATGAAGAGGGACCTGAACAAGGTAAGACCATAATAAATGTTTTTTGTAGTAAATTAAAATGTTTAGGCTCCTTTAGAAGACAATTTTCTTGCTCCTGTGTACCTATCTAAACAAATTAAGCTTCAAGTCAGAGTGAGCAAAACTAATGTCTATATGTTGTTGGGAGGAAGTAGCCTTAGCAAAAAATATACCTCTGGGCTATATTTTTTAAGATTTGATGAGTCTTTAATATATTATCCCAAACCAGCATTCAGGTGAAATCAGTTGTTGATTGTTCTGTGTATTGGCAAATATGCTTGAAATACTCTGTGATTTTTTTATGTGTTCTGTAAATAGATTAAAATGAGATATTGACTCAAGCTGCTGTTTATGGGTCCTGGAGGTGTTGGAATCCACACATGGCTCTCTGTCTTGCTTCATTGACTCTGCTTTTTTCCACTAGAGCAACTCCTCCCCTGAGCTTGTCAGACACCACCATCTCCCCATTCTGTCACTCAGAATGATCCTCAGGAATGTGAGCTGCTATCCTGGGACAGGAAGCTGGGGGTTGGGTTAGCTTCTCCCCTGGACAACTTGATCAGATTCCCTGGGAATTGGTACTGTCTGGGCTGGTTGCAGTGTCACTGCTCTAAGGCACAGACCTGTTCTGGGTGCTCTCCAGAGCCACAGTCTCTGGTGGTGCAGCTTGTTCTTCATCCTTGAGCCGATGTTTGCATCAGGTGTGACACCCATACAGCTGCAGGTGCTTAAGCAGCACTTGCTCTGTTGTCCATTCACTGTGTCTTAGGAATGCTCTTCACCTGTATATGCAGCCAGCTGGAGGCTTCTCCCTTAAGCTGTGGAATAAAAGTACGAACCACAGAAAGCTGGATGTGTTTGGAAGATGTTAGAGTACAGAGGCATTGCTTTCTCTGAGCAAGTCAGGATGGATTACAAAGTGGCTAGGTCTGGATTTAATTTTGCTTTAAGGACAGGGTCAGGCTGTGCTTTCTCAGAGCCAGAGCCCTCTGATCTCCCTTTGTAGTGGCTGTGTCAGAACAGCTGCAGAAGTCAGGTCCCTGAGTTAGCAAGGGACTTGGTTTGATGTGGACTTTGCAACTCGAATTTTTTCAGGCGTTTGAATGAGGACACAGACCACTAAATAGCTGAGTTAAGTTAACCAGCTTGGGGCAGAAGAAAACAGAAAAAACATTCAGAAATGGAGGATTAGATTACTTCTAATCTGGTTCTGCTGGTGAATGAGCTGGAGCAGAAGTCCAATGAGGACCAGCTGAAGGAGCTGGGAGGGCTCAGCCTGGAGAAAAGGAAACTCAGGAGAGACCTCCTTGCTCTCTACAACTCCCTGAAGAGCATTGTAGGCAGGTCAGGGTCAGTATCTTCTCCCAGGTAATGAGTGACAGGATGAGAGGAAACAGCCTCTGTGCAGGTTTAAGTTGGATATTAAGGAAAATTCCTTTATGGAAGAGGTGGTCAGGCACTAGCACAGGCTGCCCAGGGCAGTGGTGGAGTCACCATCCCTGGAGGGATTTAAAAGCTGTGCAAATGTGGGACTTGGGGACATGGGTTAGTGGTGAGTTTGGCTGTGCTGAGTTTAACAGTTGGACTCAATGATCTCCAACCTAAATGATTCTGTGAGTCTAGAATAGCTTCCAGTGAGCTGTGGCTAAAATAATTTCATGGGAATGTTTCCCTGCATCACTCCCAAAATCACAGAAATTCCTAAAGATCTGAATTTGAGTTGTGGTGCTGCTCCTTGGGAGCTTGTGCACTGGAGATGTGGGAACCTTTTCCTGATGCTGAAGCATGGCTTGGAGTCTTCAACATGCCTTTGGCCACTTCTGTCAGTATGCTGAATTTCACTGCTCCAGTGACTTTGCTGAGGCAGCTATCCCAGGAACCCTTCTGTAAACTGGATCAGAGAAATAATTAATTTTAAAGTCCTTGCTAATCTTTCTGGAGGTGACATGGGGAAGGAAAAGTGGGGAGGGAAGGTTTTTCTCTACTCTGAAGGCCTGTATTGGCCAGATGTGGTGAGGGAATCAGTTGGGACTGAGAATGAGGAGCTTTCTTGTATTGGTTGGAGACAGATCTTTTTCTAACTCTGACAGAGAAAAGACGGAAGAGAACCCATAGAAACTGGCTTGAATTCTAGAATAATATCAGACTGAAGTGATAATGTTAGAGTCCTTTGGAAATGGAATTACTAACTGAATTATGTTGCTAGACAGCATGCTCAGAAATAGATAGTAGATGTATTCTTGTGGCAGATGTGCTTACTAGTGTACTAGGAAATAAAAAATCCAGTACACTGAAAATGTGTTCAAAATTAAGCCACTCCCAACCCAAAATACCTTTTCCTTCCAGATAGCGAAACCATTTATCTGAGAAGGGCTGTTAGCCATGAGATTTGACTCCTTTCATTTTAAAATGAGATTTACATGATTTCTTCTCATTGATTGCACCTTGTATTTGAAGGTCATTTCTGATGCAGTGTGTAAAGAAGTAGAGCATCCTTCTGGCTAAACTTTGCTTTTCTGTCCATTTCAGATGATGTAATTATCTCAGAAGATGTTGGGGCAAGTATCTTCAATGGGCAGAAGAAGGTGCTGTATTATGCAGATGCCCTGACAGAAATCGCCTTTGTTGTCCCATCACCAGTGGAATCCCTGAGTAAGATCTCTCTGTACATGCTCTGTACAAAATTGAAACCAACATTTTTTTGTTTGAGAACTTTTTCAGAAGCAAAACCTAAATAAACTAAGTAGTGTGTTTAACAAGACCTTTGTCAGAAAGCTGTGGACATTTAAATTACAGCATTGTAATCCTTAGATTCCTTGCTGATGTGCCATCTATTCTGTGCCCTTCTCAGTCTGAGCCTCAGTAGATGTCCAGGTATGCACAGCAGTTTTGTTGTTGCCAGGGGGCTTTAGGTTGGACATGTGATTCACCATCAACTGGGGATGCCTATTTTTTTCCTTTTCCTGTCAGTGATGTGCCTCTGCAGCACATGGAGAAGTGTTTGCACCACTGCTGAGTAGAGAAGCAACAGCTTTTGTGGCATTTCTGGCATACTAAAAGTTGCCTGGAATAAAATATGGTGTAGCCATAGGAAGGAGGAGACTGTATTCTATAGGAAATTGCTGGCATGCATGTAAGTCCATAGGGAGTGCTTTATTGATAGTCTGTTTCTGGAATAACTGATAGTTGTCTCCTAACTCATCTTCCTGCTTATGAGGACTATACTAACTTGACCATACATCTGTGATGTTTAGTTTCAAAAGCCTTACAACATTTTTTTAGTATCAAATCCTTATATATGATAACAGTTTAACTTTTTTGGTGGAAGAATAGACAAAACCCACCTTTTTTTCTTCTGGTTTACAGCTGATTCACTGGAAAGCAGTGTCTCTGACCAAGAAAGTGACTCCAACATGGATCTGCTGCCAGGAATATTGAAACAGCAGCCTCTGACACTTGAACTCTTCCCCAATCATACAGACAATCTTAATCCCTCCCAGCGGGTAAGGCAAAACTTGCATTGAAAAATGGTACTTTTTTCTTTTTTTCTTTCCAGAAGCACGCTGGCAATGCTGCAGGATTTTTGATAGTATATTGTTTGGTTTCATGGCGTGTAGAGCTACTTGTTCATTGCCATTAATCTTCAATATCTGCTTTGGTCCTGCCAGAATTTGCATCTACAGTAGGAGGTAGCAAGATTACATTACTTAAATATAAAACTTAGACATTCTAAGTGGTAATACTGTGCACCCTGAAATCTTGAAATGGGTGCAGGAAAAAGTATATGCAGTATTTACAGAGTAATTCAGCCTCAAATCCATGCTTCGAAATTGAGGATGGATAGATGTGAACACTTTTCCTACCTACCCAGTTTAAAACAGTGTGTCAGTTGTGTCTGAAGTACCAGAAGTTGCTTTTGTACAGTAACAAAGCAGAAAACCATGAACTGTTAAATCTGTAAACAAAAGACTTATTACTGCTGATTACTTGTTTAGAATTCACTTCCAAATGTCTATTTAGTTACTCATTTAAGGTCTTCAAGTACATTAAGAAAAACTTCTAACTGATTCAAGGTTCAAAATATATATATTAGTTTGTATTGAATACAAGTAGGGTGGCACCCAGATTGTAGTGAGTAGCTCCACCACAGCTGCCCCTGCTCAATAGCTGGCAGAGGTTGTACCTAGCTGAGATATGACCAACTGAGGAGCAGCTGGGAAATACTTGTTGACTGCATTATTGGACTCATGATGTTTGCAAATGCTGCTCTTCCCTTATGTTCGAAACAGCTCAGTCCTACTTCTAGATCCAAGAGGATGCCTCAGGGCCGAACCATTCCACCAATGGGACCTGAAACCAAAGTGTATGTGGTCTGGGTGGAACGTTATGATGATATAGGTATGTACAGCTTCTTACTGTTCACTAAAATAACAATAGGGCAGGAACCAGAGGAAGAACTCTGTTCCGTTTTTTTTATTTTTAATAAGGTGCTAGATCACGGAATCACAGACTGGCTTGAATTGGAAGGGACCTCGAAGCTCATCTATTCCCAACCCCCTGCCATGGGCAGGGACACCTTCCACTAGACCAGGTTGTTCCAAACAGCCTGAGCACTTCCAGGGATGGGGCACAGCCACAGCTTCTCTGGGCACCCTGTGCCAGGGCCTCATCACCCTCACAAACAAAATAAGTCCTTATTAATGTCTGTAACAGCACTAAGATTCTGAATCAGTTCTTCAATATTTGAGTTGTGATCAGTGGGGTGTACATGAAACAGTGGCAGAGGTAGGTCTGACGTTTCCTTTAGCACTGGCAGTACCTGTGAAAATGCCATCATGAACCTTCTGAAGTTCACACCCAAGGCAGATGTGTACCCCTGATAGAGTTCCCCTCAGCTGTTGTCACCTAGGAGTGGATCTGATTTTCTTCTTTTTAAAAAATGGCTTCTGATACCTGCTGCTTCTGTGCTGAAAGTATCATCATTCTCCTTGGTGTGATGGTACCTTTGGAACTTGGTGTCCTCTCTTCAGGGGAGGGCTCGTTTGTTCTGCGCTCGGGGTGCCTACTCCAGGCTCCTTTTCTGTTGCTTGGGCAAGGTCCTACTCCTCATGTAACTTTGTTTCTTAGTTTGGTGTTTTCTCTCTACCTCAGGATACTGCTCCTCTGGAAGAGACCCGCCTTTGCTTATCCTGTTACATCCAGGGTGGACAGCTTTGAGGAATTCTTTGTGCTCGGGAGCTTTTTGTGGTCTGGTTCTGCGCCGTGGCCTGGCCTCAGTGCTATGTGAGAGTCTCTGTGCACTGGCCTAGCCCAGCAGTGTCTGCAAGACTGGCCAGAAACTGCTGCTTTATTCTGTCTTTGATTTCTAATGCTGGTTCCCAGTCTGGCAAGAAGGGTGCACCTTAATTAAGGCCTTAGCTCCTTCCAGAGTAAAGCAACCAAGGGAATAGGAGCAGCAATAAGAGGAAGCTTCCTGTTAAGTGTATATATAATTTCTCAGGAAGACTGCCTTGTCCACATCATGTCCCTCAGAGCCTTGCTGAGATCAGGAGGCAGACAACAAGGTCTGCAGCGTCATTTTCATGTCCCTTGGCCTAGAGTGTGGTCCAAACTGCTGTCTCTGATCCACTTCCTTCTTGGGTGGTAGCTAAAGCCACCTCACTGCAGGGGCAACAGCTGTGCTACACAGTCATGATTCTGTTAGGCTGTTTCTTTCAGCAGCCATAGGAATCTTCCAGAGTTCTAGGTCTGAAGCTGAAGAAATGAGTTTGTGAGCCTCAGTAAGCCTGGCAGTTGGATGGAGGGGAGGGCAGCTCTTCAAAGTGACTCCTAGCCCAGAGACTCTGCCATATGCTCCTTAAGTTCTTGGCTTTTGCCTTATTCTTTTGGTACATCTTTGAGTCTGGACAGTGAAAAGCTGTCACTTTGTAGTCAAGGTTATCACCCTGGTGCCAACTGCCTGCCCTCCCTCTTGCTCCATCTCTGAGTGTGTCCCTGGCTCGCCATGCTCTCATTCTGCTTGCTCCAGCTGTTGTGTACCCTTAGCATCCCAGCTTTGATGGCAACATCTAGGTTTGGGCCTTAGACTCCTGCTGCTGCCTGAACTGTACTTCTGTGAGTGACTCTCAGGATCTCTTAGGCCCTGAACGAGGTGTTCGGAAGTGTCAAATCTCCTTAAGGGATTCAAGTTCTTACTTCTTCCTCATTCACCTTCATTATCCAGTCTTTGTTACTAAGTGCATGGCAGCAGAGTTGTAGGTTATGGTGGAGATCCACAGAGCTTGGATTTGAGGAAGGAAAATGTGTTTGTGGGATCAGGGCTCAAGGGACCTGTAGATGTGAATGGTTGGCATTGTTCAATGCTCCTGGCAGTGTTCTGGAGGCTGATTACTTGTGGATGGGTGAAGATGCAGTGAATAGTATTTTGAAAGCTCTTTTTGTGGTTGAAGTAATTCATCTTCTTCCTGCTTCCATGGTTCCTCTAGAGATTTTGACCTTGAGTTGAGAGAATGAAAGTTTGGGACCTCATCTGTTGAGTGCAGATGGCTGAGGTGTGTGTACCCTCTGTGAATGCTTAAACTGGAAGTCAAACAAAGACACTAGCTGTGCAAGAACACTAGTGGTATAAATACTTGAAGACAGTATGGTTTTGACTGATGATAAATAATCTTTCCTTGTACACAAAAAGAAAAAAAATCCAAAACTGTATCTGATAAACTTTATTTGGTGCATCCTGTTCTTACAGAAAACTTCCCCCTCCCTGATCTGGTATCTGAGACTAGCACTGGTGTGGAAACCACAGCCAATAGTAGCACTTCCCTGAGGTAAGACCGCTCTTACTTTCATTATTTTTATTGGTTTCTCAGTGGACTGTTTTGTGGTTGAAAAAGTGAAAGAGATGTTCATATCACTGCAGATAAAATATAAATTAAAGAACAGAAAATGTGCAGTTTTATCTGAGTATGTGATAAGCCTCCCTCCTGACTGGCTCCCTTATGAGGTGGTTACATGCTGTGCCCTGGCTGCAGAGCTCTGCAGTCCTGTGGGGACAGAGATCATAGGCACAGCACAACTGGCAGAGTCCTTCTGAGGGTCCAGAGCATGCCCCAGAATCCTGCTGCCTTAGCCATGAGACATTTTAAAACTTACTTTTAACACTTAAAGGTGTCGGTTTTCATCTGTAGATTAATTGAAACAGTGCTTTAGAACTGATGAAAGAGTTGTGTTTCTCCCTTAAGATCTACCATTCCTGAGAAGGAAGTTCCTGTGATCTTCATTCATCCTTTAAACACTGGCTTATTCAGGATAAAACTACAAGGAGCAACTGGGAAATTCAACATGGTTATCCCACTGGTGGATGGAATGATAGTCAGTAGGAGAGCTCTTGGTAAGCTAAAGGGTTTTAGGAATGTTCATGTTTTTTTGGGTTTTTTTTTTTTTTTTTGTTTGTTTTTTTTTAAATATATCTGCAAAGTACATGGTCTGGAATCTTTACTTGGAAAAAGTGTGAGGCAATGCTGAACAAATGAAAGCCATGCTTTTTGCAGCAGCAGTGGGAGCAGGAACAGTAGAGGGAGCAGGTAGGCAGCACTTGGCTGCCAGCATAGCAGGAGAGAGGGTTGGAACTAGGAATAGAGCCTGTTTAAATGGGAGAGATCCAAAATGTGACCCTGGTGTTTAGCATAGAGAACCAAGGTGCACCAGAGGGTGCTATGGAATTTATTACTGTGCTGGGATCTGTGTGTTCCTCCTGGTTTAGAAGCCAGACAGGGATTAAAACCACAGCAGTTGAGGATCTTCTTATGTGTTCAGTGAAAATACCATGCAGGCATCTGTTAACAGGTTCCATGTGTGCCCTCTGCCTTTTACTCTGTTCCTGGATTCATGGACCTGTCCTGGTATTGGTGCTATTTAGCTTCAGTTACTGGAAGTACCACCCAGCCAGGGCAGTACACAGGACAGAATAAAATGAAGTAATGAACATTAGGATACCTGTACATAACCATAAAGCTGCTGTTAGAGGTGACTAGGTGTGTATGCTTAATTCAGTGATTGGCAAATTGAAGCCAGACCTGGGCCCTTAAATGACATTTATGAATTCAGCTGATGACAGTGGCTTTTACTGAAAAACAATCAGGTATGTTTTCCTAGAGTTGGGCTTGTTTTCCTGCTGCCTGAGGACTGTTAATATGGTGAAATTTGTCTTGTCCCTAAGTTCAGCAGGAGTAGTTCATGTGCAGTGAGGTCCTCTAAATGTTTCTGTCTGTAAGAAACAGCTTATGAAACAGCAAAGTGGGTAAGGGACATTTGCTTTCTTAGAAGCACAGACATTTCCTTTCTGAATAAAATAAGATAAAGTTAGCTGCCAGCTTTTGAGTGCTACTACTTCCACTCCCCACCTCCTCCATCCACATCCCAGCAGTGTGGTTATAGAGGGGTGACAAAACTGGCAAGGCAGTGAGGGAAGGAGAAGTTTGTTTGCAGCCACAACCAATCAGGTCTTTCCTAATCTCCTTTCCAAGGGGAAGACTCTGCAATTCTTACTGGAGAAAGGTACTGACAGGTACTTTTTTCATTCTCAGGTCTCCCCTGGAATTAACTGGTGTGACCTCAGGGCCCACCTAAGGTCCAGATGTGTGGCATAGCTCAGGCTGTGGTGCTGTGACTCTTGTATTGGCTGCCCTGGGTTTTGTTCTGTTGTCCCAAGGGTGCTGTTCCAGGCAGCTGCTTGGCTCTGGCAAAGCCAAGAATACTTCTCCTTCTCCTCCAGCCAGTTTAGGGTACCACTGAGTGAGTCCCTTTCTTCATTCTTTACAAGCCTGAGGACCATGGCTGTCTGTTATCAACTGTTCATGGAGAAAAGTTCTTGTCTTGGTGGTGCTGAACATGGCCCCTGGTTTAGATGGGACAGAACCGAAAACTGTCTTTGGCTGGGAAGCCAGCAAAGGGTTGCAGGACTGAATTTAAACTTGATTCAAATGTTTCTTTTTCAGGTTTTTTAGTGAGACAGACAGTAATAAATATTTGTCGGAGAAAGAGGCTGGAGAGTGATTCATACAACCCCCCCCACGTCCGCCGAAAACAGAAAATTGCAGATATTGTCAATAAATACCGGAACAGGCAGCTGGAGCCAGAGTTTTATACCTCGCTTTTCCAGGAGGTTGGGCTCAAGAACTGCAACCCCTAGGTCATTATCCTTCCAGGACCATTAGATCAGAGCTTGGTGGCTACACTAATTAACACAGTTAATAACAACAAATTTTCTCAGCCCTCTGGAATTCAGGAAATCATGTTCTAGCACAAGTCAGCAGATACCATGTGGGAGGAATGAGAAATTAATCCAAAACATTGCAGTTGGGATATTGACTTGATTCACCTGCCCTCAGAAGATTACTGAATTCCAGTCTTCCTGGATGCTAGCAAAATAAGCTCTTCATTCAGTCATCCTTTCCACACTAATTAGGAACTGTAGGTGTCTTGCTCTGAGGGGAAAACAATCAAAGTAAAGCCATCTCTGCATATGAGGATGGAAATAAGAATACAAACAAACCTGCCATTAGACACCTCACTGCACCCATGTGTCCAAGGGCAAAAGGAGCAGGATCTCTCCTTGGAGGAGTCGTCTGTTCCAGAGCATTAACTTTCCCTGTAAGAACTTCAAAGACATTTTCAGTCCCCCTTCAGTGCTCAACAGAAGATCCTTACTGGTTGTAACCCATCTGTGTACCAGAAGCAACAGGAGGAAGATTGCTTGGAAAGAGCAGGCCCTGAAATCCACAGCCCAGATGCTGTATGTGGGCTCTGAGAAAACCACCACTACCTGAAATTAATTGACTTTCCAAAAGGAGTTATTATTGAATAAGAGCTTTTGCTTATATAAAAGCAAGGTTATGACTTCCAGGTCTGTTGAAAAATGTCACCATTTAATTTCAGTAGCTTGATTTTTTATTTTTTAATTTTTTAAAATGCAACTACTTAATTTATTTTGAAGTGTCTGTATCACCTACTCACCATTTCCATAAAAAGCATAAACATCACTTGCCTTCCTTCCACTGGATTGAAATCTGAGATTTTGGGGCTGCCTCCTCCCTGTTATTTATAGCATGAGCAATTTTTGCAGCTTCTACAACACTTTTCAGAAGCTCCTGTTAAACAGACTAAACAACTCAAAAAGAAAATTCACAAATTCTTCTTTTCCCTGTTAATTTCAATGCCATGAAAGCCTCTTTGGAGTTGTAACTTCATTGTTTTGAATCTCTTGTACGTTCTCACATTCAGCAGCAGTGCTTCCCTTCCACCTAGGTCAGGAGTTTTCATTTTCAGCCTGTAGCTTTGATGTGTTCAGGATTCAAAGGATGTGCTGGGGAAAGATGTTTACAGCTACAAGTGTAATATTGGGATCTCAGAGGTGTGGTGGGTGCAGGCAGCATTTGGGAGCACCTCTGGCTCCTGGTATATCCTAGCTGGTGTTCCAGCAGTGAATTGTGGCTGAAAGGACTTTCAGGTGCTCAGCCAAGGTGCTGTGTGCTTGTTGCAGAGAGTAAGTGCACTGGCCTCTCAATTCAGGAGCTCTGGAATTTGATCCAGATGAATCAAAAGTGAAAAAACGAAACCCCCCAAAGCAAACTCCTGTAGCAGGAGGTGTGCTGGCTGGTCCATACCTGTGTGCTGCCCAGGTGGCACATGGCAGGAGGAGCTCCAGAGCAGCCTTTGGGTGCATTGCTCAAGCTGTGCAAGAACTTGGACAGCCTCATTCCTCTGCCAGGAACAGTTTAATGCACGGATGCTAAATTTACCCACACTGTTTATGTACTTATTGGATCTAATTAATGGCCAAACACACGAGCCCACTGGTTTAAAAGGCATGAGCAATTCATGTGTAACCAATAAACATCCTGAGCAATCCCTCTGTCTGCACTCTGAGAGTGTAACAGCCAGGGCTGAGTGTTGCTGAGTCCTGGTGGGTGCACCACTGCTGCACCAGATGCTGCTGGGAGCAGCTACGACTGCAGAGATCAGCGTTGGGCAAACCCTGAGTGGTTTCTGGCAGCCAAGTCGACTGCCTGAAGATTTAATTTCTTGAAAAAGGCCTGTGCTTGGCTGAAGGGCTGTCTTGGATCTATTTCCCTGTTCACCTAAAGGCACCCATAGGAGCAGTAACAGCTGTGAGAGCCAAATAACTTGGCAGGAGTCTGGAAAGAAGGGAACTTGGGCACATTGTGGCCACTCCCAGTACCAGGGGATGGATGTGTGGAACATGTGTCAGTTGAGTTGTAGAACCAGCTGGTGAGCAGGCTACAGGTGGTGAGACCTGGCTGTAGGTGGTGGGATTGGTTCTCTGGAAAGGTGAGCCTTCAGGAAAGTCACAGTTCAGTATAAAAATGTGATGCAGAAATGTGCTGCCATCCCTTGTGGTTTGGATGCTGGTCACAGCAGTGGGCACCCTGGGCAGACTGTTTCTGCAGGGACTGTCCCTCCTTCCCCAGGATGTGGGGAGGTCTCAGGCTTTACAATAAAATGCACCCCCACCAGTATGGGAATTATATCCATCTCCTCTCAAAGTCTGACCAAGCTCCAATGGCTTTAGCTAGTCCAGGGTACTGTCTTGAGAGCTTTCCCCCTGAAGAATCAGAGCAAATGGGGTTTATTTCCATGGTGATTGCAAGAGTTAGCCAAGAATCCAGATTTTTTTTTTTTTTTATATATATCACAAACTGCTTCATAAAATTTCTGACTTGATGCTTGAGTGGCTTGGGTCAGCATCCCTGTCCATCAGAGGGGATGAATGCTGACACCCCACCCCCACTGCCCCACTGACCTGCTAGTGTTCCACAGTAATTAAACTGGGACCTTTCAGTTTGGGTTCATAATTCTGTTTAACAGAGCAGGAAGTGACCACTGTCACATTGTTAAACACATTGTTGAAATTACATTTTAGTACCTTAATAGAGACTTTTAAAGAAAAGCCATTCTTTTAAAGGTACTTTTAGAAAGGCATTAGAACCTTACAGCAAGGAGGAGAGGGGGAGGACAGTGCCTGTGGAAATTGGGGCATCTGTGGGTAGCAGTGTGCAAGGCCATAGGAAGGAGCAGCCCTGGCTGCCTCTGGGCTGTACCTGCTGGGTTCCCCATAGGCCACAGTGTTTCTTTTCACAAGGTTCTGCACACCCAGGAAGAGAAGAGAACTAAATTTCAGCCTCACAGACAAATTTGATGCATTTTCGTGATTGTGTAATTGAGTGATACCTTTGAAGGCAAACACAGCCCTTTTCCCCATGGATTTAGCAGGAGCAATTAGAAGTGAGAATGCCAGATATCATGTGCTTCAATCATAGACAATTTGTATGAATCCCTGTATGTTGCCAAGACATGAAATTTCTGTTCTTACTGTATTTTTCTGTAAATATTCCTGCCGCTAAGTTGTAAAGTAAAGGTAAAATGTAAATATGAAGATGTGAACTATGTTCCCTTGTCTCTAGTACTTTATCTCTTACTTGTTTAGGGAAGGCACACAAAGGCTTGTTTGTATTTATGCCAATTCTTTGTCCCGGAGAAACACATCAGATATTGAATGTAACACAATTAGTCCAATAAATTTTAAAGATTCTTATCTAGAAACTTTGCACTGGTCAATTTTTAGTATTTTCCAAAGCCTTGGTTGAAATTTTCCAATGAAGATGTTTCCTAGGACAACAGCAGACAGAGGTAGCAGAATTGCACCCTCTGTAGCTTGGTAGCTCTGGGAACAGCGAGGCTCATAGGTAAGGAAATCGTGTTGCATCTCAATAGTCTGTGGAATGAAAACATGAAAGACTGGCTTTTGAAGGGAGCTTCATGCTCCTGCACTGCCAGTGTTCTCCAGTCACTCCATGTGCTGCTTCCCACCTTGGGTGTGAGTCCCCCGTGGTGCAGCCACTCCGAACACGCACCCAGGACAGGGAAAAGCTGTGTGCTTCAGGTGTGGAGTCCTGTGAGGATGAGGGCTGTGCTGTCTAGACAGAGGGAGAAAGGATAAGACTCCTCAGCTTTGGATTTGGAGAGGAGCTGGGCAGCAGTGGGCCCTTGTGTCCCATGAGGGTGATGCACCCAGTGAGGCCTGGGGAAGTGGGCTGGATTAGAGAGAGGGCTTGCCAGTGCCATCCAGCCAGATCCTCCTGGACCATCTCTGAGATCCCTAAGGAGGGGATGAGTTTCCAGTGCAGGTCAGGGCTGCAGGACTTGTGTGTGTCTGTCCTTGCTGCTGTGGTGCAGGAGCTGTTTCTCTGCCAGGGGCCCACTGCTGTCCCTGGGATTTCACCTTGGCAGCAGCTCTGGTCCCCACATGAGGACTAGAACAAAAGCACTGAAGAGACTGGTCCAGAAACCTCAAGCTGGGATATGTGAACATCTGTTTTCCTGCTGGCTTCATTTTCAGTAACTTCAGCTGGTGCCACCTGCCCAAGCTCCTCACCACAATACTTCAGAAAAGGTTAAGGCAGGTCCCACAGTGATCTCTGAAGAATCACAACCATGAGTGGTGGTTAAGTATCTTCCTCTGCAGGGCCAGGGGCAGGAAGGGTGTTCTGGGGCTGGTTTGGAGCCTGACACTTTCTTCTTTCCTACTGGGGAGGGATTGATACTCCCAGCTGTTCTGGGAGTCTGGAAATCTCACTAAGGCCTTGGATTGGAAGTGGGTCTCCATCAGCCAAGTCTTGGAACAGGTGGTGGTTGGCAGATGGGGCCTGTGTAGGTGCACTGTAGTGAACAACCTTCCTCTATAAGCCCAGGAACTCAAAGGCAACTCCAGTGGCTCTGTGGCCTCCACATCCTCAGGGCAGGAGGGCCCAGCTGGGAGCAGCTCCTTGGTTTCTGTAAAAAGTCCTCCGTGCCCCATAGGTTCTCCATTCCATGTGAGTGGAGTGTCCTGGCACCACCAGGTGATTGCTGCAAGAACAGGAGTAAGAAATCCTGGGATGAGGCAGGAGTGGCCGCAGCGTGAAGCAGCCAGGGCCCTGCCCTCTGCCACAGCCAGAAATGAGAATTAACTTCTGATTTGCTGTTAATGAAGGGGAGCTGTGTGGGGCACACAGCAGCTGGCAGCACCTCATGTCAAGCAGAGGAGCTGGTGCTATGGGGGTGTAGAAGAGATTACTCCTCCCCAGTGCTCTCTATTTTCATCAGTTTCTCCTAAAAACTTCCTGAGGAGGCAGAAGCATGGCACACAGACACACAAGATGCCTGTTCTCACTGCAGCATGGCTGGTTTTGACCACAAATGAAGCCAAATTGCAGTACAGATTATTTTCCAGGGTGAAATGTAATTTAGTTACTGCTTTAAACTCAGAAAATATTTGGCTGCCTGCAGTGAACAAATGTCTGTGAGGAGCGGAGTAAGAGGCTGAAGGTGGAACTGGGCTGAGCCAAGGCTGCTGAAATCCCCCAGCACACTTGCTGGTGGTGCTGGCAGGGTGTGTCCAGGCCAGGCAGGTGCTGTGGTGTGTCCCTGGGCTGTCTGGGTGCTGCTAGAGCATCCCTGGACTATGTCAGTGCCCCTCATGTCCAGGGCCCACATCAGTGCTGCTGGGGTGTCCCTGGTGACACTGGGCTGCCCAGTGGCCACATTGACTGTGTGCCCCAGGGCTCTGGGGGCCACTGGGCACCCTGAGGTGTGGGTCAGGTCACCTTCATGACAACATCACAGCATCATGGAGGAAGGCAGCATCTTGCTGTGGCAACTGGGAGCATCCCAGGGGCCTCAGCCCTGGCTTTTGGCTTTTCTTGTTGCTTTGGAGATCCCCCTTATGCCCAGTGGGCATGCCCTCTGGAAGCTGTGGGCAGTACCTAGGGCATGGCAGCAGCCACGGGAGCTGGGTCGAGGCTCACCTGGGTGCAGGTGAGGTTTCAACCTGTTTTTTCCTTCCTGCAAGAGCCATGAGATTTTCTTCTTTATTATATTTATTTTTATAAATTATAATTAACTTCAATAAACAATATATTTATTATATTTCTGCTGTACCACCCATCCTACACACAGGGCCCAGCTGTGCCTGGCACCCCAGCAGAGTGTGATGGAAAGAGGTGACACACTGCAGCTCTGGACTCACACCAGGCATCCTTACAAAGGTGTTGCTGGAAAGGCAGAGATGGGCCAGTCCATCCATTGCTGGCTGTCCCCAGAGTTGGTCCCAGTGGGACAGGAAGGATCACGGCCATTGGCATCCCCACCTTCCCCAGCTCTGGGGGAACAGGCTGCTTTTGGGTGGTAAAGACTCCTTCCACCAGGCCAGAGCCCCAGCAGAACAGGGGGGTTCCAGGAGGAACAGGGGTGTGGGGCTGGTGCTCAGTGCCACAGTGGTCCTGGGCTCACTTCCATCATGTCTCAGCCCTGTCCCCCAGCTGGGGTTTGAATTCCCCAGCACAGGCCACCCATGCCATGTACCCACTGCCCACATCCCTGGGGGATTCCCACCAGGAGCCAGTGCCTGCCAGCACATGCCCTTCTGCCATCCTGGGCTCCCACAGCCTTCCCCAATCGCCCTGCAGAGTCTGCTGAGCCCTGGGGGTCCCTGCCCAGCCCTCCCATCCAGTCCAAAAGGAGGGGTATGCTGGGACTCCCCTGGCTGGGACCCTCCTGCCCAGACCCTGGGGTGCTGCTGGCACAGGCTGAGGGCAGGGAGAGCCAGGGTGGCCCAGGGCAGACCCTCCATGGTGCTCCAGCCCCATCCCCACAGAAGCATCCCCAAGCCAGCACTGGGCTACATGTTCTTCCAGGCAGGGTTGAAGGCCCAGTGCCCTCATGCTCCCCCAGCAGCCCCTTTGCTCATTTGATGACATTATTAAATGATTCAGTGCATTTTCTGCCTCTTAAAGTACTTAATATATTTGCCTGATTCATTATTACTATTATTATTATTATCTAATAAAAGATTATCTGACTCACTTTCATGTTTCTTCCAATTACGAATTGAAATTGTTCCCAGTCTGACCTTGCAGCTGCTGGATTTTCTAAAATTAGCCATAATGATGCATTTTACTAAGATAATTAATTAGCTAAACTGAGAAAATTGAGTAGTAGAACTGTTTCATATGCTGCTAATTATCTTTTATTATGTCATCTTTACATGCAAATAAAGAAATATTGTGATTATTTTAAATACTGTTTTCATTAGCTAATTCACTCATTTGTGCAGCGACAGCTCTGTCTTCCCCAGCAGCAGGAGCCTCCTGGGACTTGCTGCTGATTGACTGCAGGACTCTGCCTTTCAGGTTGAGAAAATAAAGTTACAGCCCAAATTAGGTTTATTTTGTCCATTTATTTTAGTGGTGGCTGTGGGCAGTGGGTGGGAGGGGGTCAGGGATGGTAGGAAAGCCGGGAGCACCAAGGACTCTTGCTGAAAGTTGGGGGGGTTCAAAGGGGGGGGAGTGTGATGTAGGGATGCTGCCCCCCTGGACTCCTCTTTGCCAGGGGCCTTCTTGTTCAGAACATGTCCTGTGACCCCAAGCTCTGTTCCAGCCATCCAGAGCACCTGGAGCTACTCCTGTCACACTGTGGGAGTCTGGGACCAGATGGGTGGGCACCGTCCACGGTGCTGTGCAGAAACTCCTCCTGTTAGACACCAGCCAGGGGGGCTCTGGGGCTGCAGCACTGGTGCAGAAGGAGCCCTGGAACGTCCTGCTTCTTCCAGCAGAGATTTCCTGCTCCAAGAACCAGGTGGTTGGCAGGAGACAGTGGGGAATGCTGAGAGGCCCCCTTTGCTCCCTGAGGTCTGCAAGTTGCGCTGCTCTGGGTGTTGGCCACAGGCAGGAGCTGCCGCATTTGGGGAGCCCAGGCCATGCTCACACACCTGCCAAGAGCTCCCAGAGCTTCTTCTCAACTGCCCACTGGCTCCTGGGCAGTGGATGTTGGGGGTTTGGTGTTCCCAGCTTGGCTCTGGCACCCAGGTCACTTCCCTGGCACAGGCACGATGAGGCAGGGGATGGATTTTGCTCCCTCCAGCCTTTTGCTCATAAATACCAGCTGTGTTTATTCCAGTGGAGAATTTGGGGGGTAAGGAGGGGCCCCCTCCTTGCAGCAGAACTACTCCAGGCAGGTGGCTTTTCATGGCCCTGTAATACCCCAGAGGTATGAACAGGGGTGAGGACTGGCCATAGGGACACTTCTGGCTCACTGGTCCAGATGAGATTCCTGCTGGAGATGGAGTGAAGGCAGCATTGCAAGGAGCCACAAGAGTCAGTGGGCAGAGAGGCCACAGTGCCCAGCCCCAGCCACTGCAGACACAGCCCAGGCCTCCCTGGCTGGGCACCAGCCCTGCCTGTGGTGACTGGACTGATGGAAAGCCAGGAGCCAGCACTCCCTGCTGCGGGATGGGATGGGGCAAGAGGGGACAGGACATTGGGGCCCTGGGGGCAGCAGGATGGAGGAGAAGGGCTGGGATGCAGCAGGAATCGGTCACCTGGCACAGCTGCCACGTTTCAGGTTGGAGCTCCCAGCAGAGCAGGCAGCACCTGGAGCCTCCTGGATATTGGAGCACTGGTGTGTGCCAGGGGAGGGGGAACAGCCCAGCCCTGGCACAGCTGCCTGCCTGGAGCACAGGAACCACGAAACCCACTGACACACTCCACACCTTGCAGCAGAGCTACTCCAAATCCTCTAGGCCCAAGATTTGTCTCCTTGAGGAAATTCTTGCAGTGGCACAGGCTCCATCCTGGGAGATGTGCAGCCCACTCCAACTGCCCCAGTGACCTTGCTTGCTTTGGGCAAGAACTAAAATTAAGCACCTCCTGAGCTTCAAAGGACCTCATCACCCCATCATCCCATAATCCTGAGGCCCTGAGACCCTCTGAGTGCCACTGAAGCCTGGCACCTGCCCTGGAGGTCCAGCAACTGCCAAAGTCAGCACCAGTGCCGGTCTGTGATCAGTGTGACAGTGGGAAAAACCACAACAATGTGCCTGGCAGTTACTCAGCCTTCTGCCCAGCATTTCTGGGGACAAGGAAAAGGGAGGTGTTGGCAGACTCAGCACCAGCTGCCACCTAGGAAGCCCCATGGTCCATCCAGCAAGTGCCAAGCTCAGTAGGCACAAGGCAGTGCAGTCCTGCTCCCTCTGCTGCAGCTCCAGCCTCTGCTCTCACCCACCTTTGTTTCCATGCACAGCCTGAAAATTGTCCTGTTGGAATCTCCCGTGGGCTTCAGGAACCTCTCTCTGGGCAGAGCTCCCATGAGTTCCACCTTCTGCCTCCTGCAGCTGGCAGAGCCCTTCTCTGGCTGCCAGCATCCTGTGGCACTGCCTGGGACAACCAAAATAGTATCTCTAGGCCCCTGTTCATCATGGACATGTTTAAGAAATCCCTGACAGCTTCATACCAAGGAAAGCTCCTCATTTTTTGGTGTCAGCAGCTGGGCAAGGAGTAGAATGGTGGCTGGGATGAGCTTTGGGCACTTCTCCAGCTCTGTAGAAGTCTGGGCAGTGGAGTTCCTGCATTGTTATTCCTCAAACACTGATGACTGGCAAGTTGGAACAGGACATGCCTGGAAAGGGGGGCCCTACAGAGGTGGGGAAGAACTTTTCTAAGCCAATTTTCCTGTTCAGGTCCACAGTGTCCACTCAACACAGCACAAGTGCAGAAGTGGGGTCAAGGAGTGGGCAAGACAAATAGAGGGGGATCAGAACCACCAAGGATCCTCAAGTAGCCCTGGATTCTTTTCAGGAACTCTCCAGCAGAAAGCTGCAGGTGCCCCATACTGTTACATCGGATAGAAAGAATCCTCTCCCTGGAGAAGGATATAGGTGTTCCCATGCCAGCTTGGATGTATATAATCTGACTTTTTGTTTCACATCCTCCACTCCCAATGGGTCTGTGACCATTATTCTGACCACAGACATTGGAATTGCAATTATCAAATATCACAGGTGGTGATATTTGTCCTCTCCACTATCTACTCCTGTCCTTTCCTTCTCTTTCTTTTGCTCACGTATTTTCTTCATGTTATTTTTATACTTTTATAGAAAAACCAAAACCAGCCTTTCTGCTACAATTAAATTGTTTTAAAATAAATCTGCCTCATATATACACTGGTCATTCAGTGTCATTTCACTCCAGTTCACTCCAAGGGATTTATTAACAAGAATTTACCCAGCCTTAGAGATGGGTGATAACAAGCTTCTGGCCTGCCCTAGACCCAGAGTTTCTTCAGTAGGTCTGAGCATGTCCAAACAGGGTCAGCCTAGTCCTACAGCCCCTCACACACCCCTCCAGCTTAACCAGGGACCCCCAATGACTACATTGCCCTTATGGAGATAGACCCTGCTAGGCCCCCTGCAAGGGGAACCTCCCTGGGTTAAAGACCAAAAGGAATAAGCTGGAATAATGACAAGGGAAGTGTAGCCAAAAAAACACAGGGGAAAACTAAGTGCCATGCTGGGAGGGGAAATCAAGGATGTGGAGCAGTTTTCTCATCAGTTTGAAAGTGGCTGTCAGGAACACAGGGCTGCAGGTCCCAGGCAGGACAAGATGAATTTCAGCCTTTGGCTTCATGCTTCTTAAGGACAGGGAGGACACAGCCTAGCCCTGCCACAGGCCTGTTCAGCCCTACCCATGGACGGTGCTCAAGGAAACACAGAATCACAGACTGGTTTTGGTGGGAAGGGACATTTAAAGTTTATTTAGTACAGACCCCCTGCCCTGGGCAGAGACACCTTCTACTAGACTGAGTTCCTTCAAGCTCTGTCCAACCTGGCCTTGGACACTTCCAGGGATGGGGTAGCCACAGCTTCTCTGGGCCTCACCACCCTCACAGGGAAAAATTTCTTCTCAGTATCCCATCTAACCCTGCCCCATGGCAGTGGGAAGCCATTCCCCTTGTTCTGTCCCTCCAGACCCTTGTCCAACATCCCTCTCCAACTCTCTTGGAGCCCCTTTAGGCCCTGGAAGGAACTCTGAGGTCTCCCTGGACCCTCTTCTTTTCCAGGTGAACACCCCCAGCTTTCCCAAACTGGCTCCAGAGTAGAGAGGCTTCAGAGAGTCTCAGGCTCAGGAGGAAAATGAGGATGAGGTTTCAGAGAAAGACATTTCTCTGTTTAAGGCAACACAAAGCCTGTGGTGGACTGTCTTGGTTTGAAAGACAGGTGTCTGCCAAGGAAGGNAGCAGTGCCAGGCTCGACTCTGCAGTGGCAGCGCACTCTCCCCGCGGTAGCAGCACCTCGACTGTTCCCTGCTGGCCCTGAGAGCGAGAGAGAGCGAGTGAGGAGCTGAGCCCAGCCCCTGACCCCCAGCCAAAAATGTCCTGGTATCTCCGGCCTTCCCCAGAGAAAAAGCCCCAGCTAAGAGGCTGCAGCCAGCTGCACCCCTTTCCCTCACCTTGGCTACTTCTTTTGTCTCTTCAGTACTGATTGTTATAATCTCTTTGGCAACAAATGGGACAAAAATCCCTGAGAGAAAGAAAAAAAAAAAAAGGAAAAATCCTAATCTCCAACTCAGTCCAGCAGCTCCATGTCCTCCCTGTGCTGGGGACTCCAAAGCTGGAGGCAACTGTGCACGTGGGGTCTCACCTGAGTGGGGCAGAAAGGGAGAATCCTCCCCTCACCTTCTGCCTACACTGCTGGGGATGCAGCCCAGAACATGGTTGGTTTTCTGGGAGGTCAGCACACATTGCCAGGAGACATTTTCCCTTAAAAATACCAGAATTCTTCTGCCTTCAATCTCGCATCCACCACAAGTATGGCTGGTGCAGCTGTTCCTGATAATTCCAGAATAATTCCAGGCTGGGTTGCCCTGGGGATGGGATTAGTAATTTGGTCCAGAGCCATCATGCACATCCATCTTCTACAGGTTTCTTGCAAGGCTGGGGACACCTGGGACATGAGAACCACCCAGAGTGGCTGCTTGCAACACACAGACCTGCCTTAATTCTGCAGAAACTTGTTGCAGCAAAACTCTGCTGAGCTGTGTCCTAGTGCCAGCACAAACCCAGCACAGAAGCAGCTCCCTTTTCCAGGGAGAAAAATACCCCAGTGAGGAAGAATTCACATCAGATCAGACCCACTATCACTCTGAAAATAAATTTGTTTGTAATTTTGTATAAGTAGTAATTCTCTCCCTAAGCAGTTGTTGGCCATTGGGATACAAAGCAACATTTATGGCTGATGACAGTCATGAGAGGGAAGCAGGAGCAGAGCTAGTGTGGTGGGGATGGGGAGGGGACAGCAGGGCTGTTGGGGGATGGCTGGTGCCAGGCTGCCCTAGGGATGGCACTGTGGATGTCCCCAGGAGCTGCTCCTTGCTTGCTGAGGTGCCTCAGCACAGAGTCCCAAGGCCACAAGAGCCCCAGGCTGCAGCCAGGCAGTGGCTGTAAATGCCACCAGTGTTTGGGGGCAGGGGAGCAGCAGCTGACAAGCTAATATTGATTCAGAGGAGGTGCTCATATCCTCTGGGGAAAGAACAACTCCCTGGAAAGCTGTGGAAACAGCCTGGCTGAGGTGATGCTCAGGGAAACAAACCGTGCTCCTCTCCTGGAGGGCCAGTGTGTCCCAACAGCTTCGTGCTTCTCCACAAGGTGCTGGTCAAAGAGGGGGCATGGGCAGCTGGGGGTCCCTGTGGTGGGAAGGTGCTGCTTGTGCCTGGGAATCTGGCAGGACCAGTGGCAAATCCTGCACCTGGTGCCCAGCCCTGACCCTTGCCCTGGGCTGCTCCAGATGAACGGCTCCCAAAAGCTGCCCCACTCATTCCTGCCAGGCCAGAGGAGTCCAGTGCTCACATGGGAGTTGGGATATACTAGGTAGCCCAGCAAGTGCATCTCTTCCTGCTGCCAGCCTGGCAGCTGGGCTTGGCCCTGGCCAGATCCAGGCAACAGCTGTATGGATGCAGCAGGAGGACAGTAGGCTCCTCTCATTAAGCTGATGGCTGTTTAATGAGCTCATTTTCCTTTGCACTGTTGATTTCCCTGGGCTCTGCTGTGAGCTGGTTTGCCTCTAGGAAATAAGGATTTGGCACCCCTGAGCAGGACCCCGCCTTAAATCCACGGGATGCACTGGAGTGCACTGGAGGGAGCATCCTGCTGGTTGAGGCTGCTCTGGGCAGCACTGAGTGGCCTTGTTTTTCCATCCAGTGTTGATGACAAAGCACAACGCTGCAGGACAAGGCTCACACCCCTGGGAAGTATGCCCAGAACTTGGATTTACACCAGATATTGACAATGTCCAAGTGCAGCTTTGCAGCTGGAATAAATCAAGCATGGCTTTTCCTGGCTCCGGTGCTCTGTTGCTGGCTGAAAAGAACTCACATGCATATGGACACATGAACCCGTTTCTTGCACCGTCATGGACTCTGCAGCCAGCACAGAGGGGCCTGGGAGTCCTGTCCTCCCACCAGGCCCTTGCCTTGATGCCTGCAGTGCAGACCATTCCCAGCCAGCGGCACTGGTGCCCAAAGCTGCCTCCAGCAGCTCTGGGGCTGCTGCATGGAGACAGATGCTGTTCAGAGCCCATCTTGGGTACTCACTGGTCCCCCTTGCCCTGTTTCCTCCCTGGCCACTCTCACTCACTTCCTGGCACCTGGGTGGAAAGGGAAGAGTTGCCAGCCTGACCAGACCCAGCACTGCCAGCTGCCCTAGCACATGGATAGGTATGAATCCTCACACCTGCAGCCTGCAGAAGACACAGAAGAGCTGGGAGGGACGTGGCATGCCCAGCACAGCCCTTGGGCACAGAGAAGAGCGGGGGTCAGCCTACTGCATGCCCAACCTGTTGGGGCACTCCAGAGGCATAAACAAAAGGAGATGGAAGTCTAAATGTGCAATCAAGATTATGATTTAATTGGCATAACAAAGGCTTGGTGGGCTCAAGATCATGACTGGAATTTTAATATGGAAGGATGAAGCTTGCTTTGGAAAGACAGGCAGCATATTAACAGGAAATGTACTGTTTTGTATAGGAAGGCTGGATACATTTGGCTTGCAATCCAGCGAGAACCTGGATGCTTTTGAGAGAAATTGTTCCCTCCTTAGAAATGCTAATAATGATACTTAAGGAGAACAATGGATGTGGCTGAGCCCGGAGGACATGTGGGTGCAGCACCTCCCTGTCTGGGGGTTTCTCGGGGAGGGACAGAGACACCACGGGGAGTGGGAGCTGGGAGGAGCTGGGACACAGCCCGGNGTGCTCCCCGAGCTGCCCCACAGCGCCCCCTGCAGCCGTGGAGGAACCATCGCAGCCGCCCTGCCCAGCGGAGCCACAGCGCCCCTGCCGGCCGGGACAGGAACTGCACCGAGGGGAAGGTGCCTGACCCCTGAGAGCGGCTGCCAGTGGTTCTCTGGGTCTGGTTTGGTGTCACCGTTACAGTTGTTGCCTGTTCTACCTCATATAAATACTTGGTAAAGATCTGTTATTCCTGTTCCCTATCTTTGCCTGAGAGCCCCTTAATTTCAAAATATTACTAATTCAGAGGGAAGGGGGTTTACATTCCTCATTCCAAGGGAGGCTCCTGCCTTTCTTGGTAAACACCTGTCCAAACCACGACACTATCCTGCCAAGCTGAGGGGCTTTCTATGAGCAGTTGCCAGTCCCACCCAAAACATCAGGGTGTTGGAGAATGCCTCTACCCAAGCAGCTGGTGTGGTACCAGGACAGCAGGGACAGACTGTCCCCAAAACATTCCCAAGGCTTTAAAAGGGATTTTTTTCTTTGGGAAGAGGCAAATAGAAGCGAAAACTATGGCTTTGCTTCTAACCTTAGGATCTAGATGTAGATTGTGGAGGGAAATCAGTGGGATGAATGCCATCCAGACATGAAAGAGCTTGTCTTGCAGAAGGGAAAGAGCTAGAGCTTGGGACTGGGAATAGGAACCTCTGGGGTATGGGAGCAGGATGCTTGGGGCTTGGTTCAATTATGGTTCAAATAGCTCCACAAATGGACAGCCCAAACCTCTGTGAGCCCAGGGCCAGGGTCTGGCCACCCTCATGGGGAAAACCTTGTCCTTAGAGCAATCTCCCTAATCCTGCTGGGTGCTGCCCTGCACCTCTCTGCATCTCAAGCGTCTCCATACCCCCTGATATTGGCCATGTCTGCTGTTCACAGCTAACCAGCCCAGCTGGAGAGGGGGTGTGAGACACCACAGCAACGGGCACACCCAAGGCCATGTCAGGATGGGGAACATCCTGAACATCTCCAAACTCCAGAGCAACTGGGAAGCAGGCAGGCAGGTTTGATATAAACACATCCACTCAGCATGCAAAATCAAGAAGGCCAAAAGGAACAGAGAAAGGATTCAGCAGACAAGGCAGTGACAGCACATGGAGAGGAAAGGGACAGGCAAGGGGCTGACATTCTGGGCTGGAAAGGGGAATTATGGATACTGTGGTGCCAAGAGCATTCACAGCCTCTGTGCCTCAGCCTGAACCAGCCAGGATGTGCAGTCAGCACCAGTGAGAGGCAACAACCCTGCCAGGAACAGGGCTGGGGACCCTGGAGGGGCAGAGCAGCATAGGCAGGCCAGGTCTGGCTGCTCTGTGTGGATACAGGCAGAGCAAGCAGCAGGAAAGCTGGGAGCAGGAGGGCAAAGCTGGGGAGGTAGGACAGCAGAAGGGTGTGTGGCTTTTTAAAAAGAGGAGAATCCTGAGTGCTCAGTGCTACTTTGGACCTTTGGGAAACACAAGGATAAGCAGCAAAGCAGCCCAGAACACTGCAGGACAGCACACTGAGGAGCAGTTGCCAACTCCAGCTTCTCAGGGCAAATTGTGGCAAACCTGGTTTGGTCTCTCCTACAGAAGACAGAAAACACAGTGTGTATGCTTGATGTTCAAAAGACTTTGACACTGGTCTATAAAAACATCTCAGCAGCAAGCTGCAGATCATATCCAGCCTAAACCCTGGGGTGAAATCAGTGCTGGTCCCAGCTCAGCTACCAGGCTGTGGCTGTCAACAGGTGAGATCACGAGATACACAACTGCAGGTACAGTAGGAAGATAGAAAGTGTGGAGATTATGTTGGAAGGCAGATTCCTAACCCCAAACTCTCCCTACACAACACCTCACTAAGAAATTAGATAAACAGGCTTGGGGAGCAGGACATCATGAAGCACAGCCCCATACTGGCAGCATCCCAGCACAGCCAGCACATTGTATAAACAAGGAATTGTATAAACAAAGAAATTACTCACTTGCAAGAAGCAATTTTTGGGGAAAGGACTGACATGCTAATTAATAACTGCAGAGGAGGGGGCTAACAGCAAAAAAAAAGGGCAAATGCAATGCTAGAATGTGTAACTGTGAGAGGGCTGAGGAGGTGCTGCAGGCAGCTCTGCCTTTCTCCACAGCAGCTGGGAGTGGTGGCTGGAGACAGCTGCTATGTGTGGACACTGCCCTTTGGGCTGGTTGGAGACAATCCAGATAAGGATGTCAGAGACCTGGAAAACATGACTGCAAGAAAACACAGCAAATGTGGGACTGTTTAATTGGTAGGAGGGAGTGAAGGGGGCTGCAGCAGCAGTCTGCTAGAATGTACAGGATTCCTGCAACAATGAATCTGCCCATGCCAGATAACACAAATAGAATCAGGCTTAGATTATGATAGGAACAATCAAGATAGTCAGTGGGAATAATCTTCCTAGTAATAGGAACAAGAGGCTAGAGTCTCCATTGCTGAGGTTTCTGATAGGGCTGGGTCCACAACAGCATAGTATTACCTGGTATTAGCATTAGCTGGTCCCAAAGGTTCCCTTGTTTCCAGGATTTAACCATTTCTGGGCACAAGCATATGGAAAACCCTTATTGCAGGGGCCTGGCTGTCTTAACGGCCTGCAAAGAAGCAGGGGTAGAACTAGACAAGAGACCTAAAGGGATAAATAGGTTTGTATGGGCCATGGGAGCACCATTGTCACCATTGCACAGAGCCACACAGGTTGGTGCTGGGATATCAAACCAGCTTCCCCCAGGAACTGACAGATGGAGAAGTCAGGGGAGTGAAATGCTGGGGTAAAACAAAGCAGATGAAGCTCATGTGGGCAGCAGACCCCCTGCCATACTGGGTGCTCAATGGGAGCCTGGGGAAAGAGGAGCCTGGCAAGGAAACCTGTCTGGAAACAAAACCAGATGGGGACAGTGAGAGGAAAATGTGCCAGGTGAGAAACAGTTTTTATAGAGACAAAGGCTGTATAATTTGAATCTGTGAAATTTCTGTTGTCTCAGTCCAGGGGCAGTGATGGCTGATGGCTCTGCTTTAGTTGCATGCACTGGATGAGCAGAGCATATGCAGAGACAGGTGATGGATGCTCAGGGACATGGCTAATGATAAGCAGCATGTTAAGCACCCTTCACTCTCACTAATTGGAGGAGTGCTCAGAAGCACCTCCAAGCTGGCAGCTCCAAGGTAATAAGAGCCACAAAACTCCAACAAAAAGTTAAGTCCAGGGGATGTCACTGGGAAACTTCTGGTGGTGAATCTTTCTCCATCCAGGTAAAGCTGCTGTGCACAAGGTGCCCCTGGGATTAGGTCTGACCAGATGAAGGTGACAGCTTCTGCTGACCTTGGTAGCATCACATGGGCTCCGTAGGGCTGGTACAGCACAGGGTAGGAGGATGCAGAACACACAGCTGCGTGCTCAGCCCTCTTCCTCAGACCAGGACTGCAGCTGCAGAAGAGCAGCAGTAAAAGAAGATTAGGTATAAATTCTTCATAGATTTAAAGTTTTATGTGTAATTTCTGCTCCATACTTGCCTGCAGGATAAGGTGGGCTGTGATACTGTGTCCTGGGGACAGCCCTGTGGGATGGCCTCCCGCGGGGCACGTGGGGTCCTGTGGGGAAGGAAGCTCTCAAGTCCTCTCTGCGTGAGCCATCACAGTCTGACACCCATGCCATGAGCAGGATGCAGTGTTGAACAGACCCTAGGTTTACAGCACCGACACAGCACAGAGCTCACACAAGGACAGGGTGAACGACAGCCCTGTGCACAGCACCTCACCTTCCCTGACATCAATTATCTGCAGCAGCAAAGCCCAGGAGACCACTTAATAAAAACCCAGGAGACCACTTAATAATCCCAAATAATCCCACAGGAAAATTTACAACAGCAATCAGATAATTTATCTGATAGAAGCTCTTGAGGACAAGGGAATTTCCTCAAATAACCACATCCACAGAAACCTCTGTCCTTAAATGAGGAGTTTGCAGCTGCAGCCTACCTTGCCAACTCCCTAGACCAAGGCCAAGGGATCACTGGGGTCTCCTGCATAGGCTGGAGGTTGACTGCTCCTACCACAGCTGGGCAGAGGGAAAACAGGCAGGATAATCCCACAGGCAACAAGCAAAACCAGGGCCAAGAGGCATCTGGGCTGGAGCACCTCCAATCCTGTGTGCAGTTTGGTCACCCCTCCAGCTGCCCATGGAGGAGCCTCCCAGTTCCTCACTGTTGGCTTCACTGAAGGGCACCTGACACACGGAAGTTTTCACAAGGTCAGGCCATGATGACCTCTGGAGCTGGGGAGTCCTGTGGTGCCCCAGATGTGTCCAAGCATCTCACCTGGGTTTGGCATGCACTGCAGATCTCAAACTGGACCTCACTCTGCCCTAATTCACACCAGTCTGGAAGATGTTGAATTCTGCCTCGATGATATAGTTAATTGCTCACAGGCTTCACAGCAGCTTTAAAATCTGATCCCTCCAGCTGCCTGCAGGCTCTGTGTTTCACAGGGGCAATAGGGATGAGGGAAGGGAAGGGAAGGGAAGGGAAGGGAAGGGAAGGGGTGCTGCAGCATCAGAGGAACTCCCTCTCCTTCCTGCTGTGCTGGATCTGGCTGGAACCATGGCTGAAGCTGGTGGAAAAGGGCTGCAAGGGCAGCTCCATCCTCTAGTTTGCCTCACCACAGGCATTTGGCTGTTGAGCTCTGCTTCTAACCTGCTTTGCAGTGTGGCAGTGGCTGGGCTGGCACCCAGAGGGACCTGGTGGCTGGACCTACATATCTCCCTTGACCAGGCAGCCTGAGGGTCACTGGCCACCATCAAGTGCTTCCAAGCAAATCCTCCCGAAAGCCCTTTGCAAATATAACTGATGCTTTTGCTGCTGGTGTGACCACAGCCTCCATCTCCATTTCCTGGCTCCAGTCTCTGAAATGACCCTGACTCCTCCAGTGCTGAAAGGGACCCATGACAGCAGCCAAGGGACTTGTGCACAGGGAGGGCCACAGCACAAGCAGCAGGGGTGCATCTGCTCTTGGGATGCAACAAAATGAGCAACAAGGGCTGGGAAATCTCTGTGCAGCCTGTCTGCAGAGCCATGGCCAAGCTTTGCTGGGTCCTGGGTCCCAAGTAGTTCTCCCTGAGTCTGGCAGTGGGCCATGGGCCCATGGATGTTCAGCTTTAGAAAATATCCCCTTCAAGGCTGTGAGATGGTTGATGCAGGCAGGGATGGGTTTAGTCAAAGCATTTCCCAAAGGAACTGACCTTCACTTAAAGCAGAGCAAATCTTTCCCAAATCAAATGCCTTTTGTGGCATTCCTGAATCACCTTAAGGGGGTTTGTTCTAGCAGAGAGCCACACACATTAGGTTTTGCTCCAAAGGATATGATTTTATGTGACCTCTGGTAATTACTCCTCATCCCCTCTTTGAATCCCAGGCCAGAGACCATGTGCACCTCCAGCCCTCTGAGATGGTTCTGCACTGTGTCTGGTTCCCAGACACAGGACTCCTGTACTGGGCTATGTGCACAAACTCTCTGGTCCACATGGAGGTGGCAGATGAGCAGAGGCTGAGCAGCCCAACAGCCTTGTCACATACAAACTCCAGTCTGAAGCGACAGATTGGCACTTTCTGATTGTGCCTGTGCTATGTATGGGGAGACTATGCTCAAAGATGCTTGAGCTGACCTGACTGCCAGGTACAGCATGCCCAGGCTGGCTGTGACCTGTGCTATGGCCAGGACATGGTCTGTTCGTGCTGATGACTCCAGCACAATAACTCCAGTGGTTTTGCCCAGGTTTTTATCAGCATAAGCAATCTGTATTGAAACCTGCATCTAGAGAAGAAGCATGCAGTAAAACCAGCACTGTCTGCTGGTGTACATCTTAACATATCTCATTTGTGGCCCATTCAGAAACTATCTTGTGTGTTCACCGTAGAGTCTGCAGGACAGCTTCTGCACAGCTTCTGGACAAATGTACCCTTCTGCCTCAATTTACAAATGGATCATCAAAGAGAGATGGGAGAACTGTAGCTCCTGGTCCTCAGTTCCTTCTGATCTTCCTGGAAAGCCAGGATGGAGGTCAGACAGAGCACCTTGGTAGCAATGAGAGCCAAGCTTCCCCTCCAGCCTGGAACTGGTGCTGTGTGACCATTGGGAAGATGCCCAGTAGAAAGGAGCTGAGGGATCCCTATGGTGGGACAAATGGGACAGCCTGGCAAGACTATTGTGGGGGTTTTATATGGATTGATTCTTGGTGAGGAGGGAAGAAGCCAGCCACAGAAGTGAGTTTCTATGAGGAGGTGCTGGAAGCTTCCTCCATGCCTGACAAAACCAATCGCTGGCTGGCTCTGAGAGCAGGCATGCTGCTAAGCCAATTAGCAAAGCTCTGATCCTCTCTAGGATAACACATTTAAGGAAGGGAAACCCACGGGAAGCTCTNCGAAAACACGTGAAGAGAACATGGCAACACCAAGGTCAGTGCAAAAGAGTGGGGGGAAGGAGGAGGTGCTTCAAGCGTTGGAGCTGAGATTCTTCTGCAAGCCGTGGTGAGGACTATGCCACAACAAACTATTTCCCTGTAATTNGAGTAATTTCCCCGATGCAGAGCCTGGACAGAATCAACCTTTCAATACTACAGAACTCTATAGAAAACTTTCCAGTAAATAAAACTTCAAAACAAACAAATCTGTGAACACTAACTCTCTCCTGAGTCAGAGAAAAGGAAAAGCGAAAACACGTGAAGAGAACATGGCAACACCAAGGTCAGTGCAAAAGAGTGGGGGGAAGGAGGAGNCACAGCCCACGAGAAAAGCCCTTGTGGGAAGACAGCTTTGCTCGTGGGAGGGTCTCACTTTGCAGCAGATTTGGACAGGACTGCTCTCATGAAAATTAGAACCACCTTGGAAAAGTTCACAAAGAACTGTTTCCCATGGGAAAGGACGCCATGGCATAGCAAAAGAGACTACTCTCCCTAAACGAACTGGGAAAAGATGTTAAAAGTGACTAACTTGCTAAGAAGCCTATGTTTTGTCTCCTTGGCTGTCTGTAAGAAAGAAGGGCTGGGGGGGAGGGGAGTTGGGAGAGTGCTCTAAAGGTTTTTATTAATTCTCATCATCCTCTTTGAACTCTGTTAATTAACTTTTCTTTATACTTTAATAAAGTTTTGAACCTGTTTAGCCCTCAAAGTATTTTCTTCTAATCCTTATCTCACCCCATGAGTTTTTAATTGTTCTTTCCCCTCCTCTGCTCAACTATAGCAGAACAANACCTGTTTTGCCCTCAAAGTATTTTCTTCTAATCCTTATCTCACCCCATGAGTTTTTAATTGTTCTTTCCCCTCCTCTGCTCAACTATAGCAGAACAAAATAAGAGAGAGTTTTTTTGTGAGTGACCAACCCACGACCACTATTTGTGTAAAAGCTCCAGAGCCCCAACAAAGCTACCGGCTTGTAACCATCACAGACACACCAGCCTCCCCAGAAATGGGCAAGTGAAGGACGCTCTGAAATGTGCAAACATAGAGAAGCCAGGGGTTGCTACATCAGCTGAGACTAATTTGCTTAGGGGGAAAAATCCCTGCATCCCTCTACCACAAGATGCCTATGGCTAACAGAAGTTAACTGGTGCTTTAATGGTCTCTTCAGACAGCTTCCAAAACCTGCCCTGACCCCAGGTGAGAGCTGCCACCACAGAGAAACCTTTATCTCCCTGGGTTTGTGTCTTGGGGTGGGAGATCAGCCAGAGGGGATGCCACTCATTCTGCCTGCCCCTGCAGAAACCCAGCCTGCCCTGCAGGCATCTCTGGAGCATCCCTCCCTGTAAGGGAATGAGATTAGCCTGGAAACACTTGACATTCCTTCAGCCTCAAGGGACTCTGTCCTTTCTGCTGCCAAAGCTGTCCCTGCAGCCACCAGGGCCTGTCCCTGTGGTGGCAGCATACCCAGCACTGTGCTTGTGGATTCCTGAGGATTGCCCAGACCTGTGTGTGCCAGCTGGGCACACACATCCACGTGGCCCAAGTGCTGCAGCCCCGAGGTTTGCCCAGGGAATCCAGGAAGTCTCTGGGGCTCCTGGCCAGGACATGCAGCGCCTTTGGCACTGTCTGCAAGTACAGCACAGAGCTGCAGTGCCTCTCAACCCAGCACTCCTGGGGTGAAGCGGCACCTTCTGCTGCAAAATCTGGGCTTGAAAAAATCAGTGACATTTGTGAGTGACATGTGATGTTGGAGGTCCCCTGCCCCTGGTGGCAGCTCAGCTTTTGCTGCTCCTCACAGAGCTGCACAAAGGGGCTGCCAGAGTAGAGTCACTGCACCAGTGACACAGGGAACATGATATAGGTCACTGCCACCCACCTGGGATAGATGATTCAGTGAGTAACCACCTTTGTTTGTATTTTGCTTTTCCTGATTCCAGGTAACATTGGTTTCAAGGGAAGTACATAACAGGGTAGGGGATCAGGGCCTCAGTGGATGCTTGTGCATATGGTGGGCAGTAGTGTCCACACAGCACATTGCAGGTAAGGATGGATGCTGGCACAGGGCTAGCTGGGCTCCCTGGGAGAAGGCAGGTTCCATCTGGGCAGTGAGGTATGGGGGTATCCTGAGCCCAGAAGAGTTTTCCCAGGGAAGACTGCCACAATCCCTCTTTCTAAATGCTAACATGTCAGATGATTATGATTACTACTATTACTACTACTATTGTTACTATTTCTTCAGATCAGGAAAGAGTTATCCCAAAGACTGTCTACAACAATGAGTGCTGGCAGCAATGCTGTGTTCCAGGTGATGCCTGACCCCAGCTCCGCTGTGCCTACAGAAGTTACAACCTGAGCCCAGGGGGATTTGGAAACAGCCAAACTCAGGATTTAATCCTGTTTTCCAGAGAGGCTGAGGGAGGGTCTAGTACTGGCATCAAAGGATGCTGAGGTCACTCAAAACCAAAGCTCATGCTGGCCTTGTGGTGGGACCAGGCGGGAAAGGTCACAGTTTGGGCACGGCCCTCAGTCCTGTGTAGGGGTTGCAAGTACAATGAATTACTGACTCTGGAACAGTTCTCTACATCACCTTATCCAAAACACAAGCAATCCCACTCTGTAAATAACAAACATATGTAGCCTGGATTAAGACTGAACTGGCAGATGAGTTTCTGTTATAAAATCACACATTAATTTTTTTGTCCAATATTGGAACCTACAAAATAGAGAAGCCAAAAGAAACATCAGTGATGGACAACCAAGGTGGGGCAGGGTCCTTGAATACAGGTGGAGGAGATGGGCTGCTTTCTCCTGGTGAAGAGGTAAGCAGGATCTGACCCAACAGCAGTCTACAAGTACTGACAAAACAGTTTCAAGAAGGATGGACTCAAAACCTTCTTGGCAGTGCCTGGTGATACATTAAGGAACAGTAACAACAAAGTCCTGAAAGGTTGAGGTGGAATGTTGGGATGGTGCAGCCTTGACAAAGGTTACCAGGCAAGTGGGGGAATGTCTGGCCATGGAAGGTGCTATGTTGATCATAAATATGGTGCTGGGAGAGGACCTCTGGAAACCTTTACATGACCTCCTGAGGTCCCTTTCTGTAGAAACTTCTGCAATTCTGTTACAAAGGTGTGACAATGTCTTTCCAAATGATACTTGCCAGGTGACTCTGGCAAGGGAATTTGTGCCTTGCTTTATTAGTCCCTACCCTCTGGCCAGCCCATTTTACATGTAGAGCAATGAGCCACTCCTTTTGAGACCAACTGAGCAGAAAGTGGTTGATCTGCAGATAAGGTATTTTGGTTCCCTGGTCATAAAGTGCCAATTAATTCCACGTTAATTCTTCACTCTGAGGCTGAAGTGCTGCTCAGGAGACAGAGTGAAGATACAGCACAGGATGATGTTGATTTGCCAAAGGTTGCCTGGTGCAGGATGAACACATCTGGTACAGGCAAGGCTGGCAGCTAGAAAAGAAGCAGGCAGGACTAGGGAAAGGGGAAGGCACTGGAGAGGAATACTTCACATGTGCTGGCCTTCTATAAGCAGAAGGGATCTGAACCAGGGGACAGGAGAGACAAAACACATGTCAGCAGTGTTCACCAGTGCCATCCTCGGGCAAGGAGCCAGACTGAGGGAGGAGAAAGGATGGAGGGTGGAGATGTGGGCTGGAGCAAGCAAGAAATGATAAAGGAGAATGCTTTAGAGAAGAAAGACCTGCTTCACTGGGAAAAGCACAGTGTACTGGTCTTTGTGGAGGACTTTGAGGAGCCAAAAAATGGGGTGGGTGTAGTTCCATGATGGATCTGTGTCCCTTGGCTGTGTTGAATCTGTAAGTGTGCAGTGACAGCTGCATGCAGAGGACACCAGCAGTGTCCATGACCAGTGGAAGACCTGTACAGCTCTGGGGAGAGCATCTGGGGCAAGCCAGGAGGCATAAAGGGAGCATGCCAGCCAGACAGCACAGGATCCAAGCGCCAGCTGGGGCTGAACAGGCCAGGACTTCAGCACAGGGCTGTGCCAGCTTCCCAAGGGGCCTGGCAAGCAGTATGGCTGCATGAGGACTCCCTGTACTCAGTCCATCAGTCGGAGTCTCAGCAGAGCTAATTATCTTCAGCAGTGTTTCTTTTGGTGCCAGAGCATCTCTGCATCAGTAGAGAGGATGGAGCGGCCGCACACTGCCAGCCCTGCTCCTCTTCCCCAGCATCCCCACCTTCCTTCCCAGGCACAACAGCAGGCCTGGCACGGCAGGCCACGGAAGCGAGGGTGCTGCAGGTCCAGCTGCGGGGTGCTGAGCCAGAAGAGGGACCGTGGCCACTGCACAAAGCCCTCAACACCGTGTGGTCAGGAACAGGCATTCCAAGGAGGTCTGGTTGTGAGAAATTCCCATGGAAAACCCACCTCGGCAGGCTGGGCTCACCGTTACCGGTAACTGGCGCTGGACACGAACTTAGCCGGGCCCAAACCCTGCCGATTGCTCCGTGCCAGGTTTCTCCCTGGAGAAGTGGCTCACCCAAGCCATGCCCCGAGCCCGCTGCCAGCCCAGCTCCTGGAGCACCGCTCTGGGGAACGGCATTCCCTCCTCCCGGGCCTGCGGTCTCCGATGCCGCTCCCACGCTTCGCTCCCATGCGGGGACGCCCGCGGGCGCCTTCGCACCTCGATGACTTCGGCGAGGCCAGGCGGCAGCGCCTGCGGAGAGCGCGGCGCGGGAGCGGGGCAGCCTCAGCCCCACAGCGGGGCTGGGCGGGGCGGAGCGGGGAGACTGCGGGGCGGGCGGTCCCGGGGCAGTGCGGGCG